>SMSR01013984.1:0-13789 GCA_019453355.1 Ceratina japonica
CGGGTTCATCGCCGAAACGAACTATGACCCTTCGAATAATGGATTAGGGGAAAAAAGTATACGCGAAATCTCTGATTTTTATCGACGTGACACAGACCTCTAATCGATCGTACGCGTTTTTGGCTCTGCGGTCGCTTGAATTTATTTTGCAAATGGGATTTCTCGTCCCTGGCTCCGTTTTCGTTGGCAGAAGTCATCGGTAGACTGCAGGTTTTTGTAAATTTATCAAAGAATGGTCGCGATGAAGCTTGAGAGGTCCTTGAGAAAGTACTGACTGAATTTCGAGAATGGAAAACCCTTTTCATTTCCGTTTGGATTAATCGTCAGGACTCGATTCATGGTTAAATATTAAATTATTCTATTTTCGCGTTCCCGTATTGCGGTTTTCCCACATCGTCCGTCAATTCATCTCGTTCGGTGGTAATAAAAATTTACAACGCCGCGCGACGACGTCGTCTGTATTTAAATCAACGAGTAAAGTACACGTGCGCTACGAGTTTTTGAACGATTTACGGAACGATCGAGCTTCCGAGACGTTCGCTCGTAATTAACACGTTCCGGGCCAGTTTTATCGAGCTTGTTATATTTATCGAGGCTAATCCCGAAGATTGCAATTGCGGTCGCGTAAAATTTCCGACGACGTTCGTTCGACGGTATCCAATAATATAACTCGTGACCCTTACAATTTAATATCTTTCACCGCACAAATAATCGATAAGACGATACTGTTTCGTGCTGGTGAAACATCAATTTTATCAACGTCGTCCATACAATTCTTTTTATTAACGTACAACGTGTTTCGGGACCCGTGGGTAATAATTTAACGGCTGATTCTACTATTTTATTCAAATTTACACAATCACAATTACTTTTTGTTTCAAGTTTCTCGAAGAATATGAAATAATTGTTTCAGATAAAAAAACTGCAAATTTAATATTCACGCGAGTTGCCTACTTTCGGGGTCCAATTTTCAATGCTCAATAACTAATCAACGGTGCTTCGAACGAAAAATTAGTATTCTTCATTTTCAACTCAGTTTAGCCTGTAGAATCTCCCCTTAAATCATTGACAACGAATCTTGAAAGACCTCAGGATAATTATTCGGTTGTTTACGGGAAATCGTAAAACTGTCGGAAGAGAAATCCGTAGCGGGGACTTCTGATCGCGCGGTTCGGCCCATCTCGACGAGAGCGTCGTAGACCGCAGATTTGCATCAGTACCAATCGATACCCGTATACAGAAGTCACCTATAGCTGTGCAAAGAACGATGAGAAAATGAACTTACGACATTGTTTCCGCGGCGGGAGGCTTCGCCTCCTCCTGCCGCTCGCAGTTTTTGTCCCTATGGTTATCGGTGTTTCCCAAGAAGCATCTCATTAACCACCACTACAAATTACCACTTAATACTCTCACTGGTATAAAATACTATAAATTCGATCACAACTCCTCCTCCCCTCCCGCTCGTCTTCCTCCGTGTATCTCCGTTGAACACGCCGTAGTCGCAGCAGCTTATTAATCACTGTACTCTCGTCGCGACACATACGCGAACTCGACGCTCGACCGCGATCCAATTAAAACGATCTAGCCCAGCGTTTCGATTTTATTGTCACACAGAGATCGGACTCGGCGGAGATCTCTCTCTCTCTCTCTCTCTCTCTCTCTCGTCGGTTCACGTTTCTAAGCTCGACTCTCGTCGAGGCCTCGCCGTCGCGCCGATACACTCTCCGGAACGATCTCGCACCGCCTCCGTGCACCGATTACGTAACGCATCGCGATGAGGACGAACGGTGGCGGGAACCACGACGCCAGACTCGGCGGCCTCGATCCCCGACGGACTCGGATGATCGGTCGACCGTCGTCGTCGTCCCATGGCTGCAGCAGCTCGACGAAAGGACGCGACGCCGCCGGGAGGAAGACCGCGTCCGTCCGGCCGCCTCGCCCGCGAACCTCCGAATGCGTTCGCCCACGCGGACACCACTACTACCGTTAACCTATTTTTCCTCACAGCCGAGGGAGAGCCAGCCGATCGATGACGATGTTCTGCACGATCGGTCGGTCCGCGCGCCGCGTCACCGCGATCGATCCCCGCCGCCGCCGTCGCCGTCGCCGGGACGGACCACCACACGGTTCGTTCTACTCGGCGCCGAATCGATCGACGCGGAAACGGAGCAGTGGACCGCGAGCTGCCAGCCGGACGTACATCGTCGTCGTCGTCGTCGTCGTCTCCCGGCCGGACGATCTTAGCGACGGCGAAGGGTCGGAGGGAATCATCGTGGCTTCCGGAACCACCCCGCGAGAATCCCGCGGGACGCGGCTCGCCGTCCCGGGACGTGGGCGCTAACGATCAATCGGCCTCGTTCTATCGCGGAACGAGAGGGATACGCGGGTCCGGCACGGATCGCATCGCGGGAACACGAGAACACGTCGGGCCGTCGACGGCGATGCCGACCCCTGGACGATCGAACCTACCGACGGAGTCACTCGGATGCTGCGCATGCGACCGGCCCTCCGTTCGCGCCAATTTCCTTCCGTCACATTGACTCTCCTCCGGCTTCTCTCTGTGTGTATTCATACGACGGCCAGATCCTCCGCGTTCGGAGATCTCCTATTCCCCGAGGAAGTTATACTCGAGTACTTATTCATTCGTAGTTCATCCCCGTCGGTCTCCCTTGCCGGTACGTCTTCCCCCTCGGTCTTCTGCCTGTACGCCTTCCCTCGGGAGCGAATCTGTGTTCCGTCGTATTACCCGTCTTAAATTATGTTCGTGCACCGACGGACACGTGAGATCTCGCGATTGAAAGCGAGTTAAAAGTCGTCGACGTTTATTTTATTTTTATCTGAAAGAATTATTTTCGTATTCCTTGACAAGTTTGAAACAAAAAGTAATTCTTGTGTTTTTCTCGTAAAACTGATAGTTTATGAGAAAAGAATTCTTAAAATTTAAGGATCGTGATTTGTCGATAATTTGAAGCCTTTCGCGTGTCTTAAACTTCCGTTTACGTCGCTGTCGTATTGGGCATTTCGGCTTTAGCACGGTTTAAAAGGTTCGGGGGGCGTGAAGGTTTTAGAGGGCGTACGAAATTCTTTGAACGAGCACGATGCCTCTTATGGGGCTTTTTATAGTATAGGTACTTTGCCTAGAGTATCTCGGACGAACGAGGTGGAACGAGAGGAAAAATGACATCGTCACGTTTTTTAACCCCTTCGTGTAATTTCAGGCCTTGTGCATACTCGGCTCGTTTCTCTCCGTCTTCTATACTTACGATGAACTTTGCATATTCTTGTTGGACGTGAAATTACGACCACGAGTTCGCCTCGTGATATTCACGTTTGCTTCGAAACTCGACTCGAACTCGTTAAATTACTTGAAAGGGTCAATCGCGAGTCTTTAAACGTTGGCCACTCGTTTGCATCCCTCCTACTCGCGGTCCTCTCGATACGCGACGACTAAAAATAGAAAAAATCAATCGTCGTACGATCGACTCTTGATAAAATTGATTTTTCTTTTCATTTCCTCGACCATTTTATATAAATCTCCATTATGTTCGTTCGCATCGTAGAATTCGTAAAATATCGGAAAGCGTGGAACCCTCGTCGTCGACGTTCACGTCCGAGAGTGTATACATACACTACGTTTCTGAAATTCGTACGGTCGATCCCTCGAACCAATTTCGAATTCGTATTCCGGAGCGGGTGGCTGGTATCGTTTGCGCGTTGCGATTCAGGGAAGGAAGGATGCTGTAAAAAATGGAAGACCTATTTATCATATAGGAAGGGGGTCGGCCGATCGAAACTGTTTTCTGGTAAAAGCCGGCGCGTTTCACGTCGGGCATGCGCGCATTTTCCACGAACCGCCTAAGGATTTATGTTAAACAATAAACTTGTATCGATTCGCTCGCTTCCTTCTATTTTTAATAAATCCAACCATTTTTTCGTACTGGTATCAGGTAGTCAATCCCGTAGAGGGAACGAAACGTGGGATAGAATTTAATGGGAGAACACCGCGGAACATTTTATAAGACAAATATATTGTAGTTTACATAGAGAGAAACGATTTGTAATACTGACGATTCAATTCACAATATGATTACAGTACTATAACGTTCATGCTAATTAAATGCACATAATAAACATTGCGTTGGTATTGCTGATCGTTACGCGTGGTTTATAATTAATAATTATTAGTTAATTACCTGCGGGCTAAAACAGAGATTTTTCATCAGAGATCGTATTTAATTACGTAAACAGTAATTACGAATACAAAATTATGCTTAATTAAAATTACGCCACAATTGTTCAGTGGCCGTTGATTAATCTATCGGGTTGGCAAGAAAGCAATTTCAGTTTCTGTAAGTACACGGCAATATAAAAACCGAAATTATTTTCTCGCCAACTCAGTGTATTTACTAATTGTAAGTAGACTTATGATTGAAAAATATTATACGTTCTCGTTCGTTTGGTCGTGAGATATGAAAAATTCGTGTGGGTATTCATGTACATTATTTATAAAATTAACGGCTTAAAGGAACTGCCGTGCACGAGTGGATGATACGTCGTAAAAAGAGCAGAACGGAACGTTGCGGTCGTCCTCCGTCTCGACTCGTCGCTATCGACGTCCTTTGCGATCAGAGATTTCTCGGATTTCGAGAAACGACGCGAACAGACGCAACGTTCGCGTTAAAAATCCGTAAAAAACTATTTTAGACATCCTCGCGCTTACATCAGAGTATACTGTACAAGGCTATATATTCAGCGTAATGTTTCCCATTCGACGTTGCAAGTGCGACTTATTTAAGATCTAGCCCGAGTCCCGAACTCGCTACTTACAAGTATATTATGTTCCTTTTTTTTTACCTGTTCCTTAAAGTACGGTTAAAAAAGTTCGTCAGATCCTTATTCTTCTCGCGATTCACGATTCTTCTGACTCTCAAATAGAATTCGTCTCTCGCTTACTGCAATTCCCTTAATTAAAGTGTAGAAGCAATTTTTTTTTGTAAACGTATATACATCGTAGATATAAATGTAGCGAAAAATAATTGGTTCCTCGAAAGGTTTAGTAGTTCCTGACAAATTTATGTTTCGTTTCAACTGAGCAAATCACTGTCGTACAGATTCTATTACTCTCTCTCTTTTCTTTTGGTACGTCGACTCTCGAGACGAGCGACATCGAACGTTTACTTCAGCTGCACCAACACCATGAAGTAGGTGACCATAGCTCCCAGGACCTAAACGATTCAGAATTAAATCGAACGTGACAACAGTTTTGAGAACTATTATTTGATTTCTTAAGGGGAGACTCTGCTTCAGAAGGCCTACAATTTTTATATTTCATTTATAAAAAAGTATTGGAAGATTATATTATTGTACTAAAATATTAGAATATTACAGATGTTACGGCTCATACAATCCTAAATACAACATACAATACCCGAAGGTATACCAAGAAGTTCGCTGGGCTCAGTTATTTTTCTCCATCCCGAGAAAAGAATCCCCGAAAAAGAGCTTTCTCTAAGCCTTCTAAAGCAGATTTCCCCCTCGACGAGATTTGAACCCGTCGTTCAGTAGAGAATGTTAAATTTAATCACCGAGGCGAACAGATCCAGAGACACTGTAAAGAACTTTGCCCCTGAGATCGACATTGCTTTTTGACACTGCTGGCACACGATCTGCACGAAGGTCTTGGCCTCCTCCGATCCGTCGTACCAGTGACACGAGTACGCAGCTTCCATCACGGACGAACTCTGTTTAAGAAACACGTAGAAATTAGACGCAACAATTAGATTATTATATTAAATGCAAATGGAAATAAGTAACGACTATGAACACCGGCCATTGTCGGCGTACATGGGATGCAGATCTAAGATTAAGACGTTTGTAACGCGCGTTTCTTTCGATCGTTCGTGTCGGGGGATCATAGAGAACTGTGAAAGTGCCGATTCGTCGTGCTGGGTTTCGAGAAACCCTCGAAATTCGTATTGTTCGCGGATTTTCTTTGTAAAGAGGTCAGGTTTCAGGATGAACCTCGTTGATTTAGGAGCGCAACAATGCTCTAGTCAGGACACGATTGTCCACGAGTCTATAGAACTCGACTAGCGAAACTAAGACGTTCCCGGGACCCATTTTTTTCGAATACGATTTATGTTACCTGCGGCAAGAGGTTTTCGGCTCTGGAGGAAAGGTCGCAAAACCCGCTTTAAGAATGGCAGCATACGCGAGAACCTATTTTGAAAATTCTATTCGATGGCGTAAGACTTTTCTCCTCGAGAGAGTTTCTTTCGCGACTTTCTCCGAACAGTATGAATCAATTATTTGCGGAACCTTTTCGCTCCGAGGGGTGTCAAACGTTCGGTGGAAAGAACCGTCAAATATTTTTCTCAGATCCGAATCCCGTGTGTCGGAGTGTACATACATACCTCTTCGATCAGACGGTTTCCAAATATGCATAGCAAGAATACTTGGCCCAACGAGTAGAGCAGGTAGCCTATTACAGACGCCGAGTACGTGTCCACACCGTGTATCTACGAACCAAACGAACGGCTTTCATTTTTAATGTCTCTCTCTCCGAGACGATATACATATGCTTAAAGAGATAGAACAGTTTTTACGTTACCTTCGTAGCTTGATAAGCGAGGAGAGTTAATGTGATGGTGGTGGTCAACATGTGTAACAGTAACGCTACCCCGTAAGCGTCGCCCACCGCGGTCACCAGCCTGAAAGATAGTAACAATGTTCGTAGTGACAGAACCTCCTCCTGGAATCGAGGGACGCGACAGCGACACGAACGATTTAATTTATGCGATTCTATCAGATAGAAATTGATGAAGAAATTCAGAGACGTACTGTTGTACTATAGTGGTACACGTGAGAATTGTTTCAAACTCTTCCATCTACGACTCGTGTGAAATAAAAATTGAGTGGTATTAAACGCGTAATTAAACGTACGCATGGAAGAAAGAAGCACAATTGACGAAAGTACCACGTAGTCCGCGTCACCGGTGAATAATTCAGTCAGAGAAATTTTTCCCGCGGTCGTAAGTGAGCGAACTCTAAATCAATATTCTGTTTACTCTAGGTTTTCTATTGCCCGGCTCTCAGACGGTCGGGTAAACCGGACAGGTACGCCTGCACCGACTTCACGGTTACTCGTCGCATACATAAAACTCTCCCGCTGTTTCGATCCGCACGGCTCACCGGAGGCGATACGAAAAATTATTACACAGATTTCTACGTACACTGCCGTATATACCGTTCGTCGACGCGAGCAAAAACCCGGCCTGATCGTCTTTCGAGTTCGCTGACGCGACGAATTTCGACCGCCGTTCTATCGATTTCGCGTTTCAATAAACTTTTATAGTTAATCGGACGCGGTTTCTCTCTCTCATCGTTACGCGGACCAATTNAACGCGCGTTTCTTTCGATCGTTCGTGTCGGGGGATCATAGAGAACTGTGAAAGTGCCGATTCGTCGTGCTGGGTTTCGAGAAACCCTCGAAATTCGTATTGTTCGCGGATTTTCTTTGTAAAGAGGTCAGGTTTCAGGATGAACCTCGTTGATTTAGGAGCGCAACAATGCTCTAGTCAGGACACGATTGTCCACGAGTCTATAGAACTCGACTAGCGAAACTAAGACGTTCCCGGGACCCATTTTTTTCGAATACGATTTATGTTACCTGCGGCAAGAGGTTTTCGGCTCTGGAGGAAAGGTCGCAAAACCCGCTTTAAGAATGGCAGCATACGCGAGAACCTATTTTGAAAATTCTATTCGATGGCGTAAGACTTTTCTCCTCGAGAGAGTTTCTTTCGCGACTTTCTCCGAACAGTATGAATCAATTATTTGCGGAACCTTTTCGCTCCGAGGGGTGTCAAACGTTCGGTGGAAAGAACCGTCAAATATTTTTCTCAGATCCGAATCCCGTGTGTCGGAGTGTACATACATACCTCTTCGATCAGACGGTTTCCAAATATGCATAGCAAGAATACTTGGCCCAACGAGTAGAGCAGGTAGCCTATTACAGACGCCGAGTACGTGTCCACACCGTGTATCTACGAACCAAACGAACGGCTTTCATTTTTAATGTCTCTCTCTCCGAAACGATATATACTTAAAGAGATAGAAGCAACGAACAGTTTTTACGTTACCTTCGTAGCTTGATAAGCGAGGAGAGTTAACGTGATCGTGGTGGTCAACATGTGTAACAGTAACGCTACCCCGTAAGCGTCGCCCACCGCAGTCACCAGCCTGAAAGATAGTAACAATGTTCGTAGTGACAGAACCTCCTCCTGGAATCGAGGGACGCGACAACGACACGAACGATTTAATTTCTGCGATTCTATCAGATAGAAATTGATGAAGAAATTCAGAGATCTACTGTTGTACTATAGTAGTACACGTGAGAATTGTTTCAAACTCTTCCTCTACTCGATCTACGACTCGTGTGAAATAAAAATTGAGTGGTATCCCGCGTAATTAAACGTACGCATGGAAGAAAGAAGCACAATTGACGAAAGTACCACGTAGTCCGCGTCGCCGGTGAATAATTCAGTCAGATAAATTTTTCCCGCGGTCGTAAGTGAGCGAACTCTAAATCAATATTCTGTTTACTCTAGGTTTTCTATTGTCCGGCTCTCAGACGGTCGGGTAAACCGGACAGGTACGCCTGCACCGACTTCACGGTTACTCGTCGCATACATAAAACTCTCCCGCTGTTTCGATCCGCACGGCTCACCGGAGGCGATACGAAAAATTATTACCGTTCGTCGACGCGAACAAAAACCCGGCCTGATCGTCTTTCGAGTTCGCTGACGCGACGAATTTCGACCGCCGTTCTATCGATTTCGCGTTTCAATAAAGTTTTATAGTTAATCGGACGCGGTTCCTCTCTCTCATCGTTACGCGGACCAATTCGCTCCAAACCGTCCAAACAATTTCCAGCTATTCGGTTAATTTCAAGTGTCGATAAACTCTGACAAGCGCAAACTAGTATTTGGCTAATAAGTCTCGAGACAGAATCAGATTCTCGCTAAATTATTTATTTGCTTATTTGCTTATTTATTTATTTATTTATTTATTTATTTATTTATTTATTTATTGTCCGGGCTAGGAAACCCTTTGAAATAGATAGTAGATTCAATGTAGAGCAGAATGTATACGAACATATACAAACAAAAACAAAATAACAAATATAAGTTTCTTCTTATATTCTTCCAATCTTTTTAGAATCGAATGACAAACGGATACTCTATCGATTCTAATCGTCTCATGTTTAAACATTTCACAGATTTCAATCACAGACCTTTTTATTATAGTCTTGTTCGGAAAGTTCGTGCCGATTTTTAGTAGACGCATTACGGCAGAACTAAGTACAGATCTTGAACCAGCAATTGCACGATATGCAACTTTAATTGGGCCAAAATCATTTGAGGTGCCTCTACTCACCCAATATAAAGAAAGCATTTTTGTTGCAATCGTTTGTTAATCGTTTTGAAAATATGGACGACTGGTGATCGAGAGGAACGAACTGTCCCTTTGGTTCTCGGGCGGTTCGAAGGCATAAAAGAAACGCGAGGGAAAGCCGCGCGGTCAAGAAAGTTTTCGAAGAAAAGGAAGGCGCCCGGCGTTTCTCTATACACACATAGGTTCCTCGACGATGGAAGAACAGAGGGAATGCGTGTATTCCCACGGTGGTCAAGTATTTATTCTAAGAGAGCGCGATATTGACCGCAACTGGGGACGTACCGAGCGGACTGAGCAATTTATTGGACAATTCAGGGTTCACGTGTCCGTACGCGTTACAAACCTTCGACGTTTACCCTTTGTACGTCGGCCACGCAAATCTTTCCGTTCTCGCCCCCTAGTCCCACGAAACTACACGAAAACCTGTTGCCGCTCGTTCGACCGTTTCGCTTTCGTTTCGCAAAAATCGATTCACCCCCCGGGCACCCCGGCGACCGTACGGACAACCAAATCGAATATTAAACGGTCTGTATACGGTATACGGTATCTATGTACTTCGTACGATACGCGTACATAGTAGTACATACGTTCGCCTTACGTGCTCCGAGTTCTTATACATATATTAGTATATAGCAAATCATTTTTCTTCACTACAGTCAGACTCTCCACTTTTCGAGGTACCCTAACTTTTGTCCATATATGTATATGGACGAATCACTTGAGCCGTGATTAGGTACGACTTCAGAGAGAGGAATGATAAGAATTTGAAATGACAGAAGATTGATAAGATTTATGATATGCCCAGAGAATTTAATTCTCGACGTCAGAGCGGATCTTTCGAGGATTTAATGAAGAACGAACGGACTCTTTATGGGACGTTTCGAGAGGACGAAGAGGGAAAGACGTTGAGATAAGGGGGATTAGTGGGCGGTGGGATCTTAACCCCTTAACTCGTACCCTCGAGTTAATTCGACACCGCTAAACAGGCCAAACTATGCACGCTCGAGATAATTCGAGCGCCGTTCTATTTTGTGCCGCTATAATTTTTCACTCTCGAACATAATCGAGAATTGAAAATAACAACGTGCGAGCAAAGAAAAGAAGAAAAACTGTGCGTTAAGGGGTTAAAGGGAGAATGAACGCGTGGTGTCGGGGAATAACTGTTGAGCGGTCGGCGTCTTTTACTCTAGCTCTTTAATACACTTGAAAGTATTGATCATTCGAGCTGAGACAGAGGTAACTCGACGACACGCTCCGCGAAATGCATTATTGAGACGGTAAAAAGGAAACGCAGGAACGACGAAGGAGCCGGGGCAGAGAGAGAGAGAGAGAGAGAGAGAGAGAGAGAGAGAGAGAGAGAGAGAGAACGAGAGGGAGATTGTTCAATTATAAACTGTGGACAACTGGTTAATCGCGTTCGTCCAGTGAACTGGGTTAAATTAAAACTTTGTTATATCGTAGCCACGGGGGATCATAACAGATCGGGTTTGCCGTGCTCCGAGGGTTTTAGCGTCTAACGAGGACTGTGGCGAAGCTACGTGCGGCTCCGACATTAAAATCCACTTCAATGATCATTTAATAATTATCCGCCAGACCGCGTCTAACGACGTTTTTCCGCTTCCCAGATAAAACACGAAATTTTAGCTCCGATAAAACTTACTTTTCTATGGAATGGTAAAAAACTCGACGTTCTGGCAGTCGACATCAAAATTTAAGGTGTAATAACTGTTTTAATAGGCTCGCACAATTTATAAAATTTTGTACTGTGTTTTATTAATGGAATATCTCAGGAAATATATCAGGATGAAATGTAATACAAGTTTTCAGGATTAAGTATAATATAATAGAATTTTTCATGATTTTTGGACACTCTGTCGGATGACACATATTTAACCACGTTATCCGGCTAGACCGTTTGACGGGGAACTTGGAAAAGCGACGAGAGAGAAATAGAAAAAATTGTAGAAGGTAACGAAATTGGCGGGAGTTGAGTTATTTAGCGGACGCGAGGCGAGGCGAGGCGAGCGATGACGACGGGCCGCGGCATTATCCTAATGGAACTCTCTCATTGTTTGGATCGCAAATGTGAAAGGTCCTCCTCTCATTGTCGGCGTAAATTACGTTTTCGTGTAGCAGCTGGACTCGAGATGAGAATCGAAATAGGAAACTGGGTTATACCCGGTTAGTCAAGACGCTGACGAACTTTGAAATTGCGACTCGGCGCAATTTAACTTCGTTCCGGGAATTTAATCTGCGAACGTGAGAAAAACGTTTCCCGAGTACATTCTGAGAGCCTCTCTTGTCTCGCGGTGAATCCAATTTTATTCAAAGACTTTCAACGATATTTTCTTACGATTCTTCTGCTCCGTGGCGAAATCTTTGCGAGGACTTGATTGAAAATCGAGTATTTCAGGAAGATTAATTTCCAGGATGACTAAGTCTTACAAGGAATGGTTTCAGCAATATTGCTGCAGCATTGATAGAAATAAAATAAGAGAGGAGCACGTACCTGACGATGTGCTTGTGCCTCTCGACCCAATACTTGATAGCACTTCGGACCAGCATTTCCTGTTTCTTGGTGAGCCCGTTCGGACCCACGCCCCCGTTGAAGTTCATCCCGGCGGTCGGTCGGAAGGTCGTAGAAAAATCGGTCCGATTGCTGTAGATTCCTCGCAGGTCCATGTCCAGCATGTTCTCGCCCGGTGGCGGCGGCGTAGGCGGTGGCGGCAAATCGTCTCTCGCTCGCTCCGCGCTAGTAGCCTGAAACAATAGAATAGAAACCGCTAAAAATTTCTCACTGGATTTGATAAAATTCATTAAATTTTCTCATTATTTTTCACGAAAAGTGCATTAAACTCAACGATATTTTTAACAGTGTAAGAAATCTGTTAACAAAACCTGCAATTATTTATTTGGCAATTGAATAAAAAGAAAGACCGGAGGTGATATGTCACCTTGAACAATTCTCCACTGTTCGGCACGACGGTGTCCAAGGTAGCGCTGAACTCCATCAGAGGCTTCATGATGTTCTTCAGATGCTGTATTTGCTCACAAGCGAATAACAGCCAGGAACAGAATAGGACGTCGAGGAGGTTCGCGTCGACCATGCAGAACAGTACCCAGTATAATTGAAATACCAATGTGAAAATGTGCGCTGCTCCGTGGCTAGGGTTGAACGGATACCACGACGGCACTAGCAATCTCGGTAACTGAACAGACCGATTACATTTTCATTAAATATTCATTTTTATCGAACCACTCAATTCCGAATGAAACGACGTTCGAACTTTTTGTATCAATAGTATGAATTGAACCGCGTTCTATAATGCAATTATCCCATAATAATACTAAAATTAATTTATTAATGAACACAGTATTCATTTCCGTTTTATTAACATAAAGAGATAATGTAAAGGCAGCTCGAATTTGAATCACGAATGTTAAATAAAGTTACCTGGATCGTGGTGGTCTCGTTGGTTTCGGGATCGACGATGGTCCTCACCGGATCCTCGATGAACGTGAGAGCGGTCCATGAAATGGTCGAGAGACACGTNGCAAGCGAATAACAGCCAGGAACAGAATAGGACGTCGAGGAGGTTCGCGTCGACCATGCAGAACAGTACCCAGTATAATTGGAATACCAATGTGAAAATGTGCGCTGCTCCGTGGCTAGGGTTGAACGGATACCACGACGGCACTAGCAATCTCGGTAACTGAACAGACCGATTAGATTTTCATTAAATATTCATTTTTATCGAACCACTCAATTCCGAATGAAACGACGTTCGAACTTTTTGTATGAATAGTATGAATTGAACCGCGTTCGGTCCGCTACATATCCGCTTATACATATTGTATAATGCAATTATCCCATAATAATACATCAATTAACGTATTAATGAACACAGTATTCATTTCCGTTTTATTAACATAAAGAGATAATGTAAAGGCAGCTCGAATTTGAATATCGAATGTTAAATAAAGTTACCTGGATCGTGGTGGTCTCGTTGGTTTCGGACAATTTTATTCAGAGACTTTCAACGATATTTTCTTACGATTCTTCTGCTCCGTGGCGAAATCTTTGCGAGGACTTGATTGAAAATCGAGTATCGCGAAGGAAACGTACAGCTTCGAATGTTGCAACACGTATTTAAGGAAGATTAATTTCCAATACTAAGTCTTACAAGGAACGGTTTCAGCAATATTGCTGCAGCATTGATAGAAATAAAAGAAGAGAGGAGCGCGTACCTGACGATGTGCTTGTGCCTCTCGACCCAATACTTGATGGCACTTCGGACCAGCATTTCCTGTTTCTTGGTGAGCCCGTTCGGACCCA
>SMSR01013987.1:2426-13308 GCA_019453355.1 Ceratina japonica
AATGAATGACAAAATAAGACCCGGATAATGACGAGACATAATGTGAGGATCGTTAGGAATAGCACTAGGAGCATAATGGAAGGAAGGTGAATTCTGAAACAAAACGCAATGAGGAATGGACAGGCAACAATATGGCAATCGGAGCAAAAGAAAGGACAAGATTATATAAAACACAAAAGGTTAAATCATAGGAAATGATCATAATAAATATAATAAATAAGTGAGTTATCAACAAAGGGAAAGGACTGAAGAAAACAGGATTTAACACTAACAAAAGAAAATATAAAAGATAAAAGTAATAATAATAGAAGTCGTAGAGTTTATAGATACCGAACGTAATATAAAAAGTAGAGGAGAACGGATAAGAGATGGGCAGGAAAGGAGAAGGGGATGAACGAAGGAAGGGAAAAAGAAAAGGATAACAGATGAGGGATGAAAAGAGAAAAGTATAAAAAAGGAGTAGAAAAGGGATGCGACATAAAAAGGTAGGGATGGGACACGGGCGACCAAAACACGGTAGAACAGAGTTGAGTACGGACGTATTAAAGTGCAGCAAGTAAACGAAAGTAAAGGCAACCGATAGTCAATACATAGAAATGAAAATAAGTGGAAAAATGAATAAACAACAAACGAAAAAGACAATAAGAAATCAACATAATACGGTGCTGATCCCAAGGGATTACCCGGAGAAAATACTCTACGATGACGATTTGGAAGTGGTGATGGAGAATATCGCCAACAGGATCGACAGCGAAATGGACGAGAGGAAGGAAAAAGGATTAGCACAGATCAATCTAAAAGTAATAGAATTTAATTCGAGGGCAGGAGACGTTATAATTTCATGGGAATCAGCTACAGCAATCGAATGGCTAAAAGCAAACATTGAATATATTAGACCGGCTACGGGCATCCCTTTGAAGATCATCGACTTGGATGCAATCAGTAACAAATTTAGGGTTGAATTTAAATCGACAAGCTCTAAGTTTAACAAACAATACTTGCTGGACACACTGGAGAAGTTTAACTATAAATTAAGAATAAGTAAGTGGAAGATCTTACAAGAAAAACCACTGAGACAGGGGAAGGCATTCACAATACAAATGGATGGGAATTCTCTTGGATTTCTCAAAAGAGTTGGGGACGTATTCACGCTCGATAGGGCGAAGATACACAGACTATTGGTAATTGACGTGACTAAAATTAAATACGAGAACGTAACAATGAACAGAAGGGACAGCCAAAACGTGAACAGCCAAAGCAGCACAGAGTCGGAGAAGAATAACAGCACAACAAGTAATCACGACGACGAATTCGACGAAGAGGGTGGTAATATTATCATGGGGATAAGTACGAGGAAGGAAAGAACACAAGAAAACGAAATTGAAGACATAGAAGACACTCTTCTTAAAATGGATAAATTGTATAGTGAAATGAAAAGGTAAACTACAAAGAGGAACAAATATAAAACATAATTAACGGTAGAAAATGAGATAAACACACAAGGGATCAAAACTAGTAACAACACAGAAAGCATGCTTAGACTAGAAGACACAATTTGAACGACAATTAGCTAAACAATAAATCACAACACAATCAATTTACACGACATTTGTTAGACATATCCACAATGTATTAAAAGTAGGTTAAAATGTTAAATTGCAGGAAATAAAACGGACAAGAAACACACGAACAAGGGACAGGCGGGGAGAGTAACAATTGTCACCCAGGAGTAAAAGACGAGGATGACAATACTAAGGATAGGAGGGATCAGGGACAGAATAGGAGAAGAAAAGACGAGAAGAAAAGCAGTCAACGACGAACAATACAACACTTAACACACTAACGCCACACACACAGAACTTAGAATAAACTTATATAACAATTCAGTAAAATTAGGATAAAACTAACGATTAACACGTCGAGGACAACGGTCAATATAGAAACAGTACAGAAGTCAGACAAAATAGGAACAGGAAGACACAAAATATCTCACAATAATTAACATCTAACATATTACACATTAACAAATTATACATATTATTCGAACAGGACAGAACAAAAGATTTATACACATGAAATTTAACAATAAGGAAACAATCGAATTATACCAGAGAAACAGAACAACACATAACAAACTAACAAAACTACATATTAGATAAAAACTAATTAACACACACTATCGTAACAGGAGAACGAGGCGACTGTAATATATGTAAAATAACACGCTAAATTAACATAATCTGTAAATAAAAACAACACCCACTAACGTAGATAATTAAGTTTTCATTTTATATAAATAAATCTATAAATGTATAGTAATCATTCATACTCTACCCAAACCTTACGTGTAATCCCGACTCGACAAATGGAACCAATGAATAAAATTTAAATAAAGATAAGGATAGCAAATATAGGATACTTTAGTAGTAGAGCACACATTAAACGGAACATGTTTGTTAATAGTAAGAACAGGGAAATACTTATCTATCGTCATTTCACTTAGAGAGATAGCAGCGGAGTTAACAGAGGAATGCAAGGAGAGTAGAAATGACTCAGTAGAACACATAGTTCGGATATCCTATAACACAAAAACTTAATTCCAACAATTATAAAACATAAAACTGTAAAAACACCAGTTTAACAAAGATTCAATAAAATAGACATAATCATCAGTCACAAAATAGATCCCTAAACGGTATAACAGCATGCATTTAAAGAAGGATATAAGACAATATTTATTGCACAATCTATTGAAAGGAGATAGAATGCAAAAGAAAAATTATTCCACACGAAAAAATTAAACTAACGATCGAATGTAAGATTAATATTAAGGTAACAAAACTATAACTACCAGTATAAACAAACGATAATGAGAGCAATTAATTCCAATCTAGACGGATGCACTATCATAGAATGAAAAAAGACGACTGGATAAATAACAACGAAATTAACAATAAATGATACAACGCAAACCCAGAGAAAAGATGGAACGAATAAAATAGAAAAATCTCTCTTGTTCATTGAAGATACAATTCACATTCAAAACATAAGAGACAATAAGAATTGAACAGCAATTATAGAATATTGAAGAGAATAAATTAAGTGGGAGGAAGTAGACAAGGTAATACAGATGGTTGAATCAAGAATGCAGATGAAAGCTTAATCAAGAAACTAAGATGCTATAAATGTGACATGTAAAACTGGAGGACAAAATAGTAACAACATTAATGAACTAAAAAAAAAAAACGAATCATATGACGGAATGACAAACCAGTAATAGATAGAGTAGGAAATAGTTAAATTTAACAGGAGGATATCACGAAATAAAGAATCTGAAATAATGACGATCGTATTAAAGGGTCAACTAAAAGGTCGAGCTAGAAAGGGGCAAAGGGTCTAACGTTAGGTCAGGGTTTGAGAGGACAATGAGTTAAGAAGAGAGCTGCAGGTAGAAAAAGGACACATGAAGAGAGAAAGAAATAGAAAGATACAATCAATAGGAAACAGACTAGGAAGAACGGAAAATAACGTTGTAACTCACATAAATAGGAGATATTCGCTACTAAATCAGTGAAAGTACTATAGAAATAGATTATGTGAAATAAACACTGAAATGTTATAAGGTATGATACAAGTAGAAACACAAATACAAAGTAACTGAAAAAACGATAATTGAACTAAATAAAAACATAATTCAAAAGAAACATAAAACTATATAAATTAACGAATAGAATACAACACTAGCTATAGACCAACAAAACATATTATAGAAGAAAGGAGACAATAACGCAAAAATAATACACATACAAAATGAAAGAGGGAATTTATATTGGCCAGACAGGAAAAAACCCCCCTCTTGTATCAATCAAAACCGCAAAATGAGGACACATGGATCGAGATACAAACAGAAAGAGACATTATCGTTCACTCCAACATATAGGGAACAATCAGAGATTAAAGCGTAAGATCATTATGAATAAAATACATTAAATTATAATAAAGTACGGATAATAAGAAGTTGGGACCGCGAGACTAATTACGATGTAACAAGAAATCATTAACAGGATTTTACAATCAATGGAGAATATAGATGGATAGAGATATAAACAAAAGAAAGGAAAAAAGAATCAGCGGGACAGTACAGGGGGTAGGAAAAAGAGTAGAATAGGGCAAGCGGTCATTTAAAGGGCCAAAGAGCAGGTAAAGGAATCGGGACGAGAGGAAGGTCGCTAAGGAAAAAAAACCCCGAACGAAAGAATAAAAGAAGAAGAGGAGACACACGTTCGGAATAATACGATTTGAAGACTCACAAAATAGAATCAATGAAGTAAAACACCAAAGTAGGTCCGTAAAATTAATGAGGAGACACACAACGGGTCGAACAATGAAATTATAAGAAATGGTTAATAAGGAAATAGGAAAACATCGAGAACCCATTAAATTGATTAAATATAATGTGAATCAGAAGATACAGCGTAAGGACACAAAACGCAGGGAAATAAATTATACACAGTTTAAAACTGTAGATGGGGTAACGAGGCTGAATAATATAAATTATGATAATATTAAAAGCCCAGGAAGATACATAAGACGCACTCAAATTTGACAATGACAATAACATAATAAAGTAGAAAAAACTGTTTTCTTATGCCTATTATTTATTACTTAGTAAGCTATATAATTATTTCGAACAAATATATAAGAGATCCATAAAATAAGAGAAACATAGTCATGATTAGGAATCCGGAGGTAACGAAACTTTCAAACAGCAAGAAGATTAAATAGATATAAAACACATTAAAACAAATCAATACGGACAAAAAGATAAGCTGAAACAAGGAAAATCAACAGGCGCTAACGGACTATGATCCGGATCTAATACTAATAGGTAATAAATAATAGAAAAGTAATGAGGAATAAGGTATAGAACAATGAAGTAGGAGGGTTAAAGGGATAGAGACGAATTGAGTTCAACGACCAGGTAAAAACAGGGTCGGAGAGCAGGTAACAGACCATAACGCGGAGAGAGACCCAAATAAAAAGAGAGGAAAAGGTAGGCGAGAAAGAGAGGAAGTAATACTTCAGATATACAATGAGAAGGGATTTTATAAATGTATATGTGGAAAACTACAAGCAGAAAAAGTTGAACATTAACAACAAATAAAGGGACAAAGAAGAATACAGGATAGGTAACAGTTAAGAGACGTGATAATGTATAAAGATACAAATTAAGGGTAACAAGAGAACGAAGACAATGTAAGCCACACGAGAGAACGGGACCAACAACAAAATCCCAAGGATCATAAGAAATATAGGAAAACTGGATCACTCAATCAGTCAAGAGGGAGGAGATTAATAGAAAGATAAAAGGTAATGAAGTATAAACACTCGTAGAGATCACGCCGATTAACAAGACATTGAAAGACTTATGAAAAAACATATGAAAGTATAGAAATAAAACTGTAAAGAGAGGCGAACAAACGGAGTAATGGTAAGTAAAGAATAAAAAAGAGGACGTATACGGAGATGATCATTATCAGACAAAGAGAATTAAGTGGTGACAGGAATAACAAATAACGGTGGATAAACGATAAGGAACAATATCAAAATTAATAAGGATAATGTGAGAAAAGAAAAGAGAAAGGAATGAAAAACAGCGTAATAACAAATAATAAGGGATATTTTTAGAACGATAAAATTTGTAAGTAAGAAAATATGAAAAGTTCAGAAAATCGGAGGTCGACCAAAAGGTCTAGGAGCAGGCAATAAATAGATATAGACAGAAGGTTACGAGCAAACAGAATGGAGAATAATGAGGACAAAAATAAATTAGAATCGATTAACAGACGACGAGGCAGATTTCTACTAAATCATTTAATTAATAACATAACCGGAATCAAAACATGAACACACGTTTAAGAAAGTGCTACGAACAAGATAAAACGAAAGGATGAACAAAGGAGCGACGATAACAGGGAACAGGAATTAATCGAATTAAAATAACGAAATGTAGAGCAGAAGGTAAAGCTGAAAGAAAAAGACCAGATGGTAAGTAAGCAATAATAAAGGCTAAGGACAGTAAATTTAAATCTAGGTAACAACAAACAACGATAGAAAATGGAAAGAATATAGAGAAATAATTGATATAAAAAATGGACTTAGTAAGGAACATGGGGAGAGACTATTATAATGAGTATTAGGAAAATAATAGAGGGGGTATGATAGGTAATTAAGAAAATCTGAAACACAAGATAGATGAAAATGGACACATGAGCTGGATATAAGGGACAGAAAAAGATCAAGAATTACACAAAAAGGATGGAACAAGAGTAAAATAATGGGCTACAGACGGCAAAGTAAAGTAATATTTCACTAGGAAAAAGAACGATCCAATAAAAATGAAAGGGTTAAGAGGATGCATAACCCATTAATTAACAGAGAACGGTTGTGGAAAACTAGAAAATGGAAAATACAACGATTCAGACGAGTAAGACCGATATAAAATGAACAATACAAATACAAAGCTTAAATACGATACAACAAGAATGACATTAACAATAGGGGACTATTAAGGAAATATCATATGGCAATCAATGACTAAATAAGATTATACATAGTAAAAAAATTGAAGGCGAACAGGAGAAGAGGACAAGACAATGATAACGATGAATGAATCTAAAAGAATGTAGACTCAATTAAGGAATAAATGTGATATGGAGACGAAGAAAGTCCAGATAAAACAGAAGGAAGGATAATATATGTATGCTAATTAGAGAGAGGTTGGGAGAAGGAACAAAACACACATAGTAACAATGAAAGAAATAAGAAACTGAATAAATGCGAAATAAGAAGAAGAATAAAGTACAATCGGGAAGAGAAGTAAGATATATAAATTAGTAATACTCGAGTACAGTATAATCTGAGATTACATTCGAGTAACAAGACTATAATAGGTAGATCAAATTTTCTAAAAGCTAACAAAAAAAGGAAATTATAAAAGCAACAGAGATCACGGCGAGACGAAAGATCTCAGAGAACTGAGAACAATAACAGGAAGGATGTAACGACAAACAGATGTTGGAGCAGGTAAAGTTTCGCGGTGGATAAAGAATGGTGAACGAAAACCGGGGTCGAAGGAAAGGTACCAAGCAAAAGGGCCAAACGTAAGAAGAGGAGGATGGTTACGCAAGAGAACGTAACTAGAAACAGATGGAAAGCAATAAAAAAAAAACGACAACAAATAAAACGACAGGAACAACGAAACTGGATCCAAATGTTTAATGGACTGACCAGTAACACAAGCACTTTTATATGAAATAGGACTCATCGTTTCAAAATGAGGAGAATTAAAAATGAATAATAAAAATTCAATTACGCGAAGGCACAGGAAAGAATACCAACAACAGGAGGAAAAAGAAACTTAACAATAATGAAGCACAACAGAATAAGAAGACAAAGGAAGCTCGAAGGCAATAAAATACCTGAAAGTAACAAAAATACACTATAGAAAAGGGTGAAACAGCCCACGGATGGCGAGGAACGACGCCTTCACGACAAAAGCAAGGGAACGAAGGATAGAAGCGGGCACCAAAAAGAAGGCAAGAATATATTTCTACAAATCCCAGACTGGACGAGACGTCCAGGTAAAATAATGTGAAACAGACGGTAGAGGAAAGGTAAAAGGACAATAAATTACTAAAACTGTAAAATGTCAAGAAGAAAACGAGGCGGAGGACACATGTTATGAGAACGTAACGGTATACATAATATTATCATTGAGAGAGAGGGAAGGGGATGAAGTTAACGGGAGATTAAAACCTTCTGTAAAACATTACGATATATATCTAGCTAAAGAAAAACGAATAAATTAAATAATGAATAGAAAAGGAAGAAGTCCACTCGTTAGCGAAACGAGCCTAATTACAACAAAGACTAGTACTAACAAAACAGCAAACATCTCGATGCGAAAAATACGAAATAGGCAATAATTAGGGAAATAAAAATCCATACTTAGCAATCTATGCATATTAAATATCAAATGAAAAGTATAATTGACAGGGGAGAGATATAATAGTACAACTTAAAGATAAAGCAATCATAAAAAGGAAAGAAATAGGCGAAATAGACATAAGATGATAGAAAACAGGGATCGTTGTGAAGGTAAAAGAGAAAGTCACCGATACACAATAAATAGAATCAATGCATTGGAATAACAATACAAAATAGGCAATAATTATTAACAAAATGAAGAACCATACAAGAAATCGATTTATACATAACAGCTTATTGAAGTAAAAGTACAATAAGATATTATTGATAAAAGGAACCTTTTAATAAAGTGGGTGTAGGAAATAGAACAATATTTAACCGACCATAATTAAGATCACTCATGATTAATAAAATAGTAAGCATTTAATTGGTATCAAAATATTCTAAATTGAACAATAATTTGGGAGGGTTGAATCAATTGGAGTCGTACCAGTATGCACGAATAGGAAAATATGTTATATTGAAAAATTACAGCACAAGAGGGTTGACAATCATTAAGCCAACAAGCAATCTAAAATAATAACAATCAGTCAATCAATCAAAGAAATAGCTAATCGTCGATTTGCGCTAAATATAGTGGATAGATATTGCAGCAAATATATTAATCAGTAAAACGTCTAACAGACAATTCAATTCCTACGTGATATCTATGATATAGAAAACGATGAAACAAGTGCCGGGAACACACGATATGGTGCGGAATACCGGACGCCAAGAAGAACCGATATAATAAACATCGTGGACATGATATAATGTACGGTTGAATAGAAAAGGGATAACCAAAGGGATGGAAAGTAGTAATAAGGACAGGCTTAAATAAACTAGAATGTAAATTCATATAAGATAGATTTATTATATATCAAACAGGAGTACAACATAAATATAACAGTTCAGGGGAGACCGCGAAATATAATTAACCAAGTCTGTGGTTCAGTATTATAAAAATAGAATAACCTAACCTAAACTAACAATGACAAATCGATAATATGTAAGATGAAAACGAAAAAAGAATCCTTAATCTAATTAAAACTTGGGGATGCCTGAAAACATAAGATATTTACAACGTAACTAGAATTAAATATAAATATAGACACTTGATATTAAAACATAATCGCTACAATGGTTCACGTAATCTCAGTAAAGTACAAAGTTTTATAGTACAATCAAACTATAAATGTCAACGGATTAAGATCGTGAAGGCGGCATATAAAATGAATAAAACGGTTAAAACGCGACGATAGGTAGTGAAGATCCGATAATAAGCTAACAAAACTATACAATAACTAACAGAAGGGATATAAGGGGATAAGGAAAGAGAGAATTACAAAAGCGTGTGTGAACCCGATGGGCATTAATAATAAATTACAAACGTTAGTCATATGCAATTGGGAAGATTAATAACGCGGGTCAGATCGAAAAGAAAAGATCAAAATCCGTTGTCATTAAGAAAATGACTCACACTTGTTGTGACTAGCAGGAGCTTAAATTACAGTCAATAGTAACTTTGAACATTAATTAAGAATAACCTTAACCTATATATACAACGACAACATTACAACCTAAGTATAAATTATAAACATAAGATAGAACTAAAAATACCTCTGGAATACAATGTTTTAGATAAGGAGCATAAGACTTACACAATTAGAATTTATATAAGCGGCGACAGCATCCCTGAAACAACATAAATTTATATAAGATTAACTAATGCAATATAACAGAAAATAGTAAAAACAAATGCTTGAACAAGAGACGAAAACGTACGAAGGAAAAAAAAGAACAACAATAATCCGCGAAATAAAGAATAGACGCAGAATCAGGATATTGACAATGCACCGCTTAAGGAACTGAGTAGGCATGGTGGGGACAGGTCGGCCCTCTAATATAACAAGATGAAGGGAAAATCAAAAATGGACACGGAAAGAATAGACCATGCATGGTGTAAGAAAAAGTTAGGGAACATGACGATAACACGATCAATAAAAATGGATTTACGTTATAAAGATAAATACTAAACACCAAATGATAGGTATTTAAAGAAGAACAATGCAACAATACAGAAACAGGAAAAACATATTATGATTAATGAAAGAATAAGACGTCTAGGGACTGATGACGAAGGGGTAAACGATATGGGTTATAATTATTAGTAAAGATCATACGTCATAAAGGACACGGAATTCAGTACAATCACAACATAGTAAACTTAAGATGTAGAAAAAGAAAGATTACGAAGGGGACAACAATAAGAATGTCAAATATAAATTGACACGAATTAAAGGGCGTTAATAATTAAACATAGCTGATGACCACCAAACACACATACAACACGAGATTACAAGGAGAAGAGTAGGACGATAGAACAATTGATAATAGATAGGTTACAATAATGATTTAATAAAATTAAAGGGAAATATCAAGCAGAAACAAATAAATAGTTGAAAAAAAAATTTTTTCTATAGGACCTCAAAAGGACCAAATAATGAATATAACTGTACGGCACTGAGGAAGGGATGCGGGGTAGGACGAGGTCCGACCGGCCTCTCAGGGCCGTAGAATACACCTCAGGATAAAGAATACCAACAACAGATAATAATTTTATAAACAACAAATGGGTACGGAACCTGATCTTAAGAGCAACAGACAGGAAGAATAATACATAGGGATAAAATGTAAAATGAAAAAAAAATCCCTTGAATAAACGAATAAAAGAAACTAAAAGCAATTGGGAATATACACAATTAAGACAAATAACCAAGGACACAACGACCAATGAGAATAAATAACAAAATAGATAAACAAATATAAAGCGAATAAATAAATTGCCTTAGAA
>SMSR01013989.1:0-11849 GCA_019453355.1 Ceratina japonica
AACGAGTATTTAAATGCTATCCGCGATATGAAACTTCCGGGGGCCAGCGTGAGTAATTATCTCCGCGATAAAAAGTTCTGAGGAGGGACCCGAGTTTCTAATCGAGGATAACGAAGAATTAATAGCGAAGTATAAGACTGTAATTAATACAAACAGCCAGGGCGAAATTGCAGTTTACGTCTTGTCGGGTCTCGCGAAATAAAACGCATGGGCGATGAATATAGAGGCGTCTAGCTTTCATTCACTGCTGAATTAGGTAAATAGAAACTTCAAGTAGCGAGACAGTTCGCTGAAAGTACGTCGGGCTGAAAGTAAAGACCGCTGTTACGTTTATATAGATGCGGAAGGTATCGATTGTAAACTGGGTGACATAAATAAAACGACGTTGAACGACGCGACGAGTGCGAAATTACCGAGTCGATTTTTCTCGTCGCCGCCGCCGCCGCGTGCAAACAGCTTCGGTTCCGCGACACAGCTTAGCGAAAGTTTCGTTTGAACATTCAGACGGGGTATGTAAATTTGTGATCCTCGCGGTTCGTCCGTGATTGCCAGCCGGACGACCGTTTTAAGCCCGGCGATGACTCTCTTTTATTGGCCATAAATCCGTGTAATCGTTAATAAAGTTCTGTCTGGGACGTCGGCCGAGCGAGCGCCCGGCTCGGTAATGCGAAATTCATTACCCGGTAACAAAAGGACCAGGCCGGGGCAGCGATAAAGTTAACGTTACGTGTAGCTACAAGAAATCCCGGTGTTGTTATATCCGTCCGCCCGTTTACGCTCTATACACCGTTCAATAACTGATATCTAACGATCCGTCGCGATGCCTATGCCCTGCGACGACTCGTCCCGATCGTTGACTTCGCCTCACTTACATTCACCGCGTCCGCTCGCGTTACAAATAAACTTTTACTCACGGCGACGCGCTCCCGTCATTAAAACCTCCATCGATCCCCCGCGTTCGACACTTACCTGAAACAATAAAAGTCGCGCATTAAAAATAACGCGTGCAACACATTTCTTTTTATAATTCCCTAGCCGACGGTTTTATATAACTTTCCTTTTATAGAAAACGTTGAGTCACTCGCGTGTTATATAACTAACAACATAGGCGTGTTATTTAATTGCTGCTTTATGCACATCGCGCGTAGTGCAATTTGCGAAATGAAAGTATAGGCAGTTCGGGCATTCGTTATGAAAGAGTGGTCGTTATCAAATCACGATAAAACGCGCGCGCGCACGAAGACCGATGATTTATGCGCCGGCCATGAAGAAAGCAACAGTATTTACACATCAATCCGACATAGTTTATTGCGCTGTGCGACTGCACTTGTAATCATGAGGTTATCAAGTATTTAACTGTACGTGTGCCATTCCGGCGTGCAATTCTAAACTGAAAGTAACATTAATTCTCAGAGTAAACTAGACTGCCAATTTACGTGACGTTCTATGAGATTATTACGTGCGACACTGTCAGATGCAAACAGCGATAAGGATTCATTTTATTATGAATTATATTGAATACAATTTATGTACGTATTATTTTATTTTTGGATTTTCTGTACTTCTGAGTAATGAATAAGTCTAAGTACGTTTCCTAAGTAGCTTTGCATTCTTCATACAGCAGCATTCTCGCGTACTTTTACAGCTTGGTTGACTCATATTCGTTTCGTTGAGCACGAAACGCGTATTTTCAGTTTTCTCTCAAGAACGAGCTTTTATTTTCCTTGCATTCGCGTCCCCCGAGAGTTTCTTACACATCTCGTCTACGAATATTTGATTCACATACACGAGCCATTACTAAACGCGCGTGTTTGTGTCAAAGCTGATCGAAAAATGAAGAGCTCGAAATTTCAGATTCGTTTTTCTATCTCGGAATTAAGCTCCCATCGACATTTTAAACGACGTAATGGCTTCTAAGTCTGGATATATATTCCATCCTCGTTTCGCTTTTTGAAAGCACACATTATTAACTTTAATACGTTCCACAAGCCTCTCTCTAACGCTGGGTTATGCAAATCTGGCCGCTAAACGAGCAGCAACCAAGCTCAGGGGAATCCCGTCTGTCTCGTAAAGAGAAGAAAAACACTTTGCAAGCTCGACGTCAACTACTATTATACGAAACACTCATGTGCGTAGATATTCGCGGGGAAACATAAAAAGAATTATTTGAGACCTAATTAAAAGCTTTCTCTTTTTCTTCTGGCTCACATCTTTTCGCCGACCCCGCGGTATGAGTCGAGCTAAAAAGAAAATGGGCTCTCATGAAACTTTACTTCGGATTTCTTGTCTAAATTAAAAGCATATTTGTCGTGGAATGATCTGCTTGAACAACCATATTTCCCTGTGTTTTTTGTTAAACCGTGCCCGAAGCCCGGGACCGTCGCAGGTAATTAGTCGGAGTTCGGTAGGAAAGATTTAGACCCAGTGGCAGGAAGGATTAAAGGCTAAACTGGACTTTCGGATTTTCGTCCCACTTTTCTTCACCGAAACCCATTTTACACCGATCTCCGCTCCGCTCTTTTTTGCATTAATTACCATCGATTACCTTGATTTCGGTACTTTCTTGCAACTTTTGACGCCGCAAAAATCCGGGGATTTCACTACCGCCGATTAGCTCGAGCCCCTAATTACAGAACATTACTCATTTCCCTTACTTCTCTTATATAAACAGCACGAATTTTTAAAACAAACTCTGCTACTGAGAATATAAAATTTGTGATTCGCTCGATTGATAACCGTAATTAATCACTCGGCAGTTTCTACCGATTACGTCGTTTGATGTCAATAATTCGATACAGTCAATTATATGCTAGTTGATAATTAATCTGGATTAAAGCTCGTCTCGATTTGCGTATGACGTAATCTCGTCAATCGCTTTGAATTCAACGTTAAGCAACGAAATAATATAAATCGCGAGCGATTTTAATACAAACGTCATAAATAAGAAATTCTGATCTTATAAAATATAATTATAATATTTCATTTTTTCTGCTGTACTACAAATGTCAGAAAATATTGAATTCTGAGTGAATCGAAGTGTGAGCGAATCCGTGTAATTGGATTTACATGAATGTATTGTTAGGTTAAACAATCGATAGAACAAACAATCGACTAAAAATTAAATTGCGTTTCCATTATACAATAGGTTTATTCAACTACGCCGTACACAACTAATCCCGACAATGTAATCCAATTTATTAATCACAACTCGTCTCTAAAAGAATTTTATCAAGATTTATCTCAAACCGAATAAAATATAAAAAAATATTTAGTTAACGCGGTACATAAAATATTTGCCGAATCCAGCGTTTACGCGAATATTTCTCCTCTCGATCCCTACATCCGCTTAATGTTTTTAATACCACAGTTAGATTTATTAAATGCGTCGTCTATCGGCGCCGATTAAACAGGGAACGGATTACGAGAAGAGTATGATCCCGTGATTAAAAAAGAACGATGCTCCAGCAGTAAGTGTCGGGTATTAACAGCGATAATTCCACGTACGGTCTGGCCGGCCGGATGTGCGAGAGACCGGTCGTGGAGAGAGGAGGGACGCTGCTGCCCGGCTATTCGATAATTCTCATTAAAACGTAACTTTGATATTCGCCAAGTACGTAGCATACGAAAATATTCAAGGATCTTCCCTCGTTTCCAAAACATTTCCGCGTAATTTTTAAACACACAGAAAAATCCTTAAAATACATTTCAAAAGTATTAAATTCGTCGCAGATTAAATATTAACAATGCGCACAACTGCAACCGTATTTACAATCACATCTTTTTATTTGTCATTTGTATCAAATTTTTGAACACATTCAATTTATGCGACAAAGGGAGATTTGTGTGTCTCGTAATAAAAAAATTCGCCAGTTATCCGACTAATGGGAAGGGTCTGGGAAGATATCCGTGCCACGAAGCCGAGGAACATCCCGTCGAAATGGAAGATCAAGAAAGGACGACGACGTGGTGCGGGCGCGCGCGGGCCGGGCTGGCTCGTGCATTGTGTTGTAAATGCGACGTGACTTTGTCTGCGACTGCGGCTCGATTTGAATGTGCCATTCAGGAACTTCGACTGTCAAGCTCGAAACGTTGTTATAGCATGGAGAAGAGAGGGAGAGTTATTGGCTTCTGGACTACATTCTCGCGGAGCACGCGCGCGTAAGCGACCCGACGCATATTCAAACGGAACCGTCCCGTATTTCCCAGCTCGAATTCATGCTCCGTCGTAAACCGAAAGGAAGTTAACCGAGAATTGTTACAAGTATTTAAGTAAAAACCGAGACGAGGCCGTTGTATAAAATAAATATCGAGAAAGAATAAGAGGAAATAGTTGTAAAAACGAAGCGACGCACGTCGCCGACTGACGCTGTCGCTGCTTGACTCGGAATCGTTTACTGAGAGCCGCGCGGACCATAAATGCAGATGAACGGTAAATGCAAATGTGTCCGGCGTAATTTTTTGTGCGCGATTGGCTCGATTCATGGTGGCAAACAGTACGATGCTTGCGCCCCGAGTCAATTTGCTCGGTGTGCGTAAATATGTAATCGGCCCCCGTACACAACTGCGCCGCGCACACAGCCGTCGCCGACGCCGGTGTGTGCAACAACGTGCTTCCATCCAAACACGGCGTATATACGCGCGCCCGTCCAATTCCAACCTCCATTTTGGTGCATCTCGTCGATGCGCGTCGCTCGCCCGATGCAACTGATCGAAATGCATACACCTATGTATTCGCGCGCGCGTAGGTGTACGTATACATAAAACACCGCGGCGAGGAAGAAGGAAAATACTGCAAGCAATCGCGTTTGCGATACACTTTCATTCCTGTTTACTCGTACACAATAAACGCGAATGGTATGAAAAATAAAGGGGCCGGGGGAGGGGGAGAAGCGGGCACGTAAGGGGGTAATGCGCATTATTAATTGGGACGATCCGGCGCCGGTTCCGGAGCCCGCGAATCGATAACTAAAGGGGGAATTAATCGTCTCATAAAAATGCAATCGAACTGTTGAATTTTAATTCGACATGGTTGCGCGTTCCCATGCGCGCGATATTTTTATATCGCGCGCAACCGGTTTTTCGTTTAATTAATACCGGCCGCCGATACTTCGCCGGCAATTAAAATTCATCAATTTAGTTTAATTGTTCCCCTTGAACACAGATATTCGACTCGCGCGGAACGTTTGATTAAATATCACTTTGTCCCAAAATATAAACGGGAATTATAACGATTCAATCGCGGCGGCTGATTGAGTGCTATATATCTGCGCGGCGAATGCATTTATGGATCCCGGTAACTGCATTAGCAAACCAAAGACGCGTCATATATTATGGATACAATTATTCACGGTTTAGTATTCTGGAATCTTTATCGTGGTAATTCGCAATTGTGCGATATGAAAGCATCGGCGGGCGCGCGTGTCCACGCGTTTTGTATGAACAACGGACGCCTCTGACCAAAATAATATCGCCTCCGTTCTGGCGAATTAATAACGAGACCGCGACGCGAAGAAAAAAATGGCCAGCGAGATAGGAGACTATTTATTCTCGGGATCGGGATGAATTCATTGAGTCTGAAAATAAAAAGATTCAATTGAAAACTGACCATACCCTATCGGTTCCCTATTGATTAATTCGTAAACCGCCGTTTTTCACAACGTTTCCATAGTGTCCATTGTGGAATACCGTTATTCGTACCATTCAGCCGGTCAAATGAAGCCTTTTTTTTTTGTTTTGCATTCACCGCCGGCGATCAAAGAGATGCAGTAAACATCGGCCGTGAAACAAATTCGACGAAGTCACTTTTGTTGATAGATGCATCCTAGCCTGGAAGACTGATGAATATTCACTATTTTTACGCGATAGTCGGGCTATCCGTGCGCGTTGATAAACAATTAACAAATCGAATTGAAACCTGCACGTCCTGATGAATGATGGATCGTCTCTAAAAGGTTTAATCAGTAAATTTGGCAAAAAAAAACGTCGAGTGCACTCGATTGTGGAGAACTTCTAAAAACGCGTTTAACGTTTCAACAAAAGCAACACTTCATTAACGAGTCCCCGCGTTACGACGATATTCGTATGATGAATCGTCCACCGAGTGACTTCATTAAGCCGTCAGATCGCGACGCGACTTTGACACGGGATATAAGAATAGAGGGACGCGAAAAGACGTAAAGACGCAAACAAATTGCGATAACGAAGCGTGAAATGAATTCCTTTGCGAACTCGATTTATTTGCATGTCCCATCTAGAAAATATGTTGGGCCATCGAGCGTAAAAACGCGATAACAGAGAAAATAACTAACGCAGTAACAAAGAATACGGAAAGGAGAAAGCGGAAAGAATAAGCGGGCCGCGAGAGCTCGGGTCAGGATAATCAACAATGCTCTCCTCAATTTCTTTCCCCGCTGTCATCTTTTGTTCTCGTTTAAAATGTAACACCGCGCCGTGATCATGATAAGTTATGCCACTTACCGCGGCGGTTTCCGCGTTTTACGCTCGCCTTTGATACCAACAACGGACGTTTCCGCGGTATCAGAACGGGAAGCGAACTTTTATCCAATAAACAATATTTATAGTCCTCAGACTGTTCGTTCTGATCCTTGAACAACGGTTTTACGTAAATCGGGGAATTCGTTGGAGCACGAGTGGAAGTTCCCGTGTAGTTCCTGCGCAGACGGCGGAGTACACGCCGAAAACAGGAACGGCGAAGGACGAGAAGAACGGGAAAGAGTGGTTACGGATACCATAACCAGAGATTGCAGACTACGATACGCAGTTACATCCCGTGCTGCTGGCCTCCGTTAACCAGGCACCGGCAGAGAACGAGACGCGAAGCTTGCAAATTGCCTGCGCTATCCTCCCCCTGTATATGTATATCCCTCTTCCTTTGGAGATCACCCTCTCGGCTCCTAGCTCATTCGTACCGCTCCAACCCTCTCGTCATTCTTTTCGCTGAATCCCGCCGATCGTCCTGCTTTTTCAACAAAATTACCTGCGCGCGGAACGCCCACCGGTGCAATAGAATTCGCCCCGTCGAATATCCGCCGATCTTATCCCCCGGCTACGTTAATCAGATCCTTTAACGAAAACTCGGAGATAGAATAAATCCGCGCAATCAGCCGTCACGGATGTTTCAATCCAGATTGCAGTTGAAATTAAATCCCTGGCCGTCGCTTATCGTGACGAGAGCGTCAAGAACGTCGCTTGCTAAGTGATTAGTAAGGACATAGAATAATCCAGGACGAATCCTGCATTCGGTACGTGAATAAAAAATCGGTATAAATAGTTGGTGGAGTTGTGATGCTACTTTGGGACCGAGTCGACAAGAGCCATCTGTTCGATAAAAAGAAAATGTATCTCGCGCGAGGAACTCAATATGGGCGGAAGAAATTTAAGGAGAGGAGAGCCGAAGCGTTGAAACAATAGTACGCCGTTGCCCTGCCCACCCCTGAGCTCTATTTTCTGTCACAACCATGTATTTCCTGTAATTACATAGTCCGAAATTCGATCCGGCGACTTGAAATATTTTCACGCTCGGTTCGGATTCGCGATTAATTCGATTTTCTTAATAAAACGTCCGTTTCGCGATTACGCGAGACGCGCGAGCGGGCCATGAAAATTGCTGATTAATGAAGTGGCCGGGAGGTGTAAAAGAAAAGTTTAATGGACAGGCATATACGCGCGTTTGCTTTACGATCCCGCCGTCATACCGTAACAATTTTTATCTCGCGTAATCGTTTCTCCCATTACGCCCGGAATGAGACAGTGACATGAAGAAATCAGGCAAAAAGTTATTTTAACTGCAGCTTCATTCAACTTCCCCGGAGTATGATTTTACATAATTATAAATTTACCCTAGTGTACACGGGGTCGCTGTGCTCTTTTTTTCCCAAACAGGTGAATCATTATCCAAAGTTGGGTAACTGCGTTTACACTCTGCGAACTGTTCTAATAGCGAAAATGAAAAATGGCTCTGGCCGTAGATTATTCCGGTTGGCCGCCATGCTTTAACCATTTTTATGGGCTTGCATAGGTTTTTGCAAACTCCCGTACTTTAGCGATAGTGTATTATATTCACGGGATACCAGAGCTTCGAAATTCCAAGTTCGGAAGTTCTAAAGCGTGGAAGTTACTGCGCGCCGGAGTTCGCGTAGATTCGAAAAACTGCTTCCTTTCCTCTCTTTCGGTGTACTGCAATATACAGGCGTCAAGTTCTCCGGAAAATGGTCACATACAGCCAAGAATGAGAAAGTAAGTATATAAATGAACTCCGCAGATATTTTCTAAATCTCCAAGAATATACAGAGCGTTCCATAAACTTACACCGCCTGAACTACTTTCACAAGGATTTATGCGAGCCTCGGTAACATTTTTCAGTCCGAGTCCGTAATCAACGCTTCGGAAATGAATTGCAGACAGCGAAATTGAAAATGATCGAGTCCGGGATATCGGATTATAGCTTCGTCTACGCGACGGTGGACACAAAACGCGGCGGCCTTTTTTTATATCGGCCGATAGTTTCGCGATGACGGACGATTAGATTTGTCTCTCTCGTATCGGGTCGCGAATAGGTGTGTCTACAGAAGGAAGCTGGCCGACTGCTATCCAGCAAATTGAGTTTCCGAACGGAGCTCGAGGGGTTGCTACAGGATGCGAAGGAAGCAGCCGGGCTGCGCGCCGAGATTGGATGCCGACGAAATCGTCTCGTGGGAAAGCTGCTGCCCCGCCTAAGCACGGTTGCATACTTTCGCCTAATACCGCTACCCGATTGCCAACTTTGCTCCAGGGACATCGGAAGGCGATACATTTCGAAAGAACGTCTCTCCTAACGGGCCAGCCCCCACCGACGGATTAAATTACTATTGATCGGCGCCCGCTCGCCGGGGGATTTAATAACGGCATTAATGAAACGTTCGTTTGGCAGCGCCGCGCGCATTGTCCACCGAAATAATCGGTCAATTGGATTAGTAAAAGTCGACCAAGATAATTTCTACAATACCCGACGAGATACCGTGTATGAACGTGAACCGCCGGTCTTCGGTGTGTTCGGTGATACACCGAAAAGTTTCCGAGTAACTCAACGAATTTTCAATTTATACGAGAACTCTTGTATAATGAGGAAACGATAACAAGGAACAGATTTCTGAAATTCAGCTGAATCTGCGGATGCCACCGGCGAGCAGAGAGAGAGAGAAAGAGAGAGAGCAGGAGCGGCGCGGAATGAATTGGACAACTTTATTGGATCAAATCCAAGAAACGTTTTCCTTCTCGGATTTCCAGAAATCTGTGTCACAAACAATTAAAAATCTCTCCGATAACATTTCATGCTCGAATCGCAGCGAGCTCGAGCCGCGAGACAAGCACTCGCGGTTTGATTTGTGTACATTTGCACTTCTGATAAGAAGCGTATCGGCCCCTGGAAGCGATAAGTAAAGTAACTAATCGTTGAAACGTGACTAGTTAATAAATTGGGAACAACATAATTATGGAAGTACAGCCGCGCTCCTAGCCATCGTTGTATAATTAATAATCGTTGACGATAATTACCAACGTGTCCTGGGGGTCCTTGTGCCCAGTTACGGAACGCTATCTAACGACGTAACCCTGCGAGATGATAGTTCCCAACCCTTACAGACGGGAAGGTGTGAACGTTCACGACTAGATTACATAATTAACAGAGTTCCTTGTTCGCGCCTCCTGACGTAATCATTAAAATTTCGAGAAAACTCCCTTGATTGAATTTATCACAGAGGAACGAACCCGAGTCGAAAATTTAACTATAATTTGAACCTTCTAAACCTAAATGTATAGTAGTAGTAGTAGTAGATCTAAAAAGTAGAACAAGTAGAGTTATCTCAGAACTTAATATTTGATATAACTCTAATCAGAACCTATATGTCCTTACAAAAATCTCAAATAATATCTTAGGCCTTAAGAACCTTCAGTTCGTTCACGAAAGTAGTTATAATTTATTTCTCCAAGTAAGAGATGGGAACCTGAAGGCCTATTTAAGGATATATAATATTTTTTAGTATCCTCTGAAATATTTATTGTGTTATATAAAATTATTTTACAAACTATGTACATTTGAATCTGATATACATCTGAAATGAATTATTCTGTTTATTCTTATACTTCTTATTATAAATTTAAAAACAGGCTTTAAAACAATCTAATTTATAAAATAGAATTTTTTTTTATACAGCAACAAAGCGAAAATTTGTGTTATTTGTTTAAAAAAATTGTTAAAGAAAAATAATAATAATTTCGCCATTAATTGGGTGAACGTAAAAGAGCCACAATATGTAGTAATGTATGTACGTAAGAGCTACAATATGAACCAAAAAAACGTAGGTATCATGGGATCCTCTCAGTGCATATGTCCTCAAATGTTGCCAGCCAATGGACTTTTGAGAACAATAATGTTAGGTTTCATACTTTTCCTAAACTCTTGAAGTAGAACTTGAGGGACTAAATTATATTTGACAAATTCTATTTTAGATCTCTATCCTTTATAAGCGGACATAACGACTAGATATAGGTTCAAATTAGAATTAAATTTACTCTTATATTCTTCTGCTCAAGATAATGATTTCGACCTCCATATCCTTCTGTACGATAAATAGGTTCAAAACCATAATTATTTGTTCGACTCGGGAAATTACGAATATTCAAAATTTTGAATATACAGTAGTGTTTTACAAATGATCATCGACGCGGGTGAATCACCGATGGAAGATGATCGCCGTGGGAAGGCGAGTAAAGTAGCGACGCGCGGGGAAGAAACGCAGATGGCGGCGGGAGACTAAGCAGGAGTATGAATGAAAAACGGATAGAATTGGGCATAAGTCTCTCAAGTAGTAGCGGAGAAACGGATGATGGGGTCGTGAACGAATGGCAACCTTCTTGCTTCCACGCCGTTATCGAATATTCACGGTTGCCTGCAATATTGATAGACCTCCCTTGTTTACCACCCTACTCCCGTTCACTCATGGTGAACTGAAGTGTCGATCCTGTGGGTCGTCAAGCACTATCCTCGCTCACGGCGTCGGAGTTCAATGACCTGGATAATTTCCGTCGTGTTTCTTGTTCCTTAGCAGAGGCGCAGAGTCCTTTTCGCGTTTTCATTGATCTTTTAAAAGTAACTTTTGTCTCTGCACGCGCGCGTAGGGCTACTGGGGGCCCTCGCGCGTGGAATTAAAAAAAATCGCGACAAAAAAGGAAGGGTTTTACCCTCGTCCGTGGAGCGAGGGAACAAAAAGCCACTGGTCAAGGAGGAAAAAGGCTGACCTCTGTAAGCCTCCGGCACCGCTATCTACTCGGGCTTGTAATTATACCACCTTTGCCTTTGTATAGAATAGCGTAAAAATTGGTCTTATCGGCCGTTTTGAAACTCATCGATTCCATCTTTCCACGTTTACCGCGGATAATTTTGAAGATGCTCATAACGCTTTATTAAAAAATCGATTACCATAAATTAAAAAAGACGTGCAAAGATTGAGTAACTTTGGAACTTAGATATCAGATTCGCCTGTAAAAATAGCCAGATGTCGATATTAAACCTGCCAGAGTTATAAGAATCAATGTTAGACTGGTATTAAGGCAAAGTTTCATGCATGAAATACGACTTCCTTGATTTGCTATTCAACTTCTAAAATCGGCCGGTAATTAAATCGTTCAGAATTTACGTACCTCGGATCGGAATTTCTCCGTTTCTGATCAACGCTTTTACGAGCCGCGTTCGGAACTTTTTCCCGTATCTACTACCCCCGAGAATCGGCCGATTGGCTTTGATGGATCGCAAATGTCGTTGGTTGTTTCCAAAGGCATTATTTTTACACGGC
>SMSR01013990.1:0-37749 GCA_019453355.1 Ceratina japonica
TTTTTTTATTTCATTTCTGGACGAGCGTGAAGTAGTAGATGCCGAGAAGCTGCTCTCGTTAAGATCGGAGCTTACCGAAAGATCGACAACGTTGGATGGAATGTCCATTTTCTTATCGCTAATAAAAATTTTTTTTTTTCCTAGCAAAATATATAAATCATCCTTCGTATTCTTATTTATATATCTATAGCATTGCGTCTCTCTATTTTCAGTTTTCTCTATATAATATAATATATAAAAACAATCTTTTTCTCATATGTATATATATACTATTTACATACGTACATATTACAAACGATCCTATTAAGAAAATATATCCTGAGTCAGCGTCCGAAACTCGCGACTCGTTTTAAGGCACTTGGCGCCGTCCGACAAAATAATCGATCGAACATGTAACAACGATATATTTTCCGAACTCGGACGTAACCGTTGAAATATTTATGCATTACGTACAAAAAAAAAAAAAAGTAACGTAGACGGTAAAACACTCTAAGTACTGTTGCTCGACGTAAGTATCAAAAGAAAGAAGAAACAACCGAAAAAAGGAAATCATAAATTTCTATACGACGTGTATAGATATTCTGGACGACGTGAAACGTCCAAGAGTAAACGGTTTCTGAAGTAGTTGCTGTATAATACGGCCGTACAAAAAGGAGTTTGCACAAAATACGTCGTTTGTGAAACGAAAAAATAACTACCGCGGATGGTATGAAAAGCATTTTTGTCAAAAAGTGATTGATCGTAGCAGAGACGATGGAATGCATCCTGTTTCGTGCGGGAATGATGAATCTAAAAATCACAACCTCCTCTGTTGCTAACGAATTACGAGAAATACGACGAAGGAAAGTACTAGTCGAGGACCCGGTCGGTCGTACGACGACGCAAAGAAATGCGAGAGCGATACGAACGAGACCGATCGAGACCGACCGGTCGCCTCATCAGATTTGAGGATAAAATTGAGCAGGGTAAGGCAAGCCCGGTGCCGCGGCCGGAGCTTGCGCGTTCCACGCGGACGGCGTGTGCCACGTGGGGCGTTTCGCGACCGGGCCCGTCGCGTCGGCCGGGAACGAGGTCTCCCAGGTTCTCTTCAAGCCTATTATGGCGGCCGGATTGATAGGTGCGGCCTGCATGATGGGCGCGAGGAGACCGTGATGCGTCGGCGTTCGTAAAATAGGAAATCTGGAGGGAACATTGAAGAGAAAGAAAGGTCCTGGCGTCGGTTGCTGAGCGTGAAGCGCGGCGGCGGCGGCGGCGGCCGCGGCCGCACCCGGCGATGCCATGGCGTACGCAGCGGGGATTTGATGCTGCGGAGCGTGACCGGGTAGGGCGAGCGTTTTAGTCGACGAGGTCGGAGACGCAGGAGTGGTAGAGGTAGGCGGCGGATTCGAGGCCAAAGCCATCAGCCACAAATCCTGGCTCCGTATGGCCTGCGCCTGGGCCTGGGCCTGGGCCTGGGCCTGGGCCTGGGCCTGAGCCTGAGCCTGCGCTTGGGCTTGAGCTTGTACTAACGCGTGAATGTCCCAGAGGGGAGGCGGCTGCGCCGTCGGTACCGGTACCGGTACCGGCGTCGGCGGAGGCGGATGTGTTAAAGTCGCAGGAGAATGTGTGGTCAACGTACCAGGTGATAGTAGAGGCTTCGTTGACGGCGGGGTTACCGCACCTGTCAATACCAGATTCATGTCGTCCCCGCTGCACTGGAACACTTCGATGTACCGCTTCTTCTTCCCGTATATCATGTACTGGTAATGCCGTTGCAACGCGCACGCGTACGCCGAACTTTCGCCGTCCATTTGAATGAACGCCTCGCCGGACGGCTGACCCTGAACAGACAAACCAGACAGATTGGCACGCTATATTCCGTCGACGAGTCGAACGCGATCCGGAGCGCGTAACGGGGGTGGCGCACGTACTTGAGCATTGTAGACCATGTGAACACCTTGGTAAACGATATTTTTCGAATGCTCGCCCATGAACTCTAGGATGTGCTCGACGGCAGCTTCGTACGGAAGGCCGCGCAATCGAACGCAATCCTTGCGCGTGCCGCAGGTGATCACGTGTTGCGGAAGTTGCATCTGTGCTATTTGCTGGATCGGTGGCGGCGGTGGAGCTGCAGGTGGGATTTTCGGATCGATCGCTCTGTTCAACACCTGTGAACGGCAAAATAGATACACGCGAGAGCTCGAATCTCGCTCGCACGTTTAAAAGAGCGGTCTCGTTTCTCGAACGGCCACGCGCGCGCACGCACCTGTTGTACCTCGGCGATCGTACTCCGGAAAAGTTCTATGTACCGAGTTCCAATGGACTCTCTGTGTTTGCTCAAAGCTTTCACCGCGTCCTCCTCCTTTTCGAAGAGAACGAACGCGTCCCCGGTTGCCCTACCGTCCGGTTTCTTCACGAACAAGACACCGTCTTCGCCGTCTAAGACGTGACAAGAATTTTGCCCGCACGAAAAGAAGTCCAACTGCGTGTAAGAGGTAGGAAACAGAAAAAAAAAATGAGAAACGAAACGAAGACACAACGTACGGGGCGAAGCGCCTACTTTTTCCGATACGTACCACTTGTTTAGCGACGCAGTCGTACGGCAAGCCCCTCATCCTGACGATGACCTGAGCTCCTCTCGACAAAAATGTATGAGCTTCGCCGCTAGTTCCGCCGGCGACGCCTACGAAATCCTCTCCAGACGCCTTGTACACTTCTATGTACCTCGAGCCCATGTGATGTTTATGTCTCTTTAAAGCCATGTCTCTGTGCTCTTTATTAACAAACCGTACCAACGCTTCGCCGTTACGTCTGCCCATAGGACTCAAACACAGAGCTACGCCACCCCTGGAAAGTGACAATATCGTTTCGATAAAACGAACACGTATGCGCTATTTGTCGCATTAAAATTTGTTATGCACCACGCTTTATGTATGCTGCAATCACGATCTTAAAAATCATTGGTAAATCTATATGTGTAGGACACGAGATCCGTGACCCCAGATAATGCTTATCATTGCATAAGAGCGACATAAACGGCAAGGGAGCGTTTCAAAATACTGCTCTCGCTATACCTTCTACGGAGTGAACGCTCTGGTATGCATATATCGGAAATAAGTCTTTACCTTTTTTGCACCGATCCGAGTGGCTTGTACACACAAATACCATAACAGTTATTACGAGGCATTGGAACGAGTCGTTAAAAATGTTAAATCTATCGTTGAACAGTTATACTCACTTGGCAACGTTCAGGCCGCGAAAAAATTTGGCTATATCCTGGTCAGACGATTGCCAAGGAAGACCTCTGGCTCTTACAACACAGCCATTGTCGACTTCCTCGTCTTTTGAGCTGCGAGAGAGAGACGGAGAGAGAGAGAGAGAAAGAGAGAGGAAAAATAAATCATCAGGGAATTCTTACTTACACAAATGCGTTTCACGCGTAATAGATCAGCGATAACTCACCATATACCAGGTTCTAGGACGATATTAACTATTTCGGGATTTTGGAAGACGTGACCTAAACAAATGAATGTACGTATAAATAATTAAATCGGTCCGACGTTCGGCGAATGAAATAATGGCCTTTTACCGGAACTGATCTGACCCGAACGATTCCGCGCGCGAGAATTTAGTCACTCGTTCTACTGTCTCGGGTCGTCTGTCTGTAGTACACGTATATGCGCGTCGCGCCTTTGTAATTATACACCCGCAACTTTGTCTCAGATTTCTCGTGCCCGAGCAAAATGCTCAGTTTCGATTTGCCTACTCGGTGCAACGTGTCAGCGCAACTTTCAAACAATTTTCATGCGGCTCGCGAGCGAAAACTTTCCATCGATCGTCCCGTTATGAAAACTTTTTGTCGATTTCAATGGAAGAGAACGAAAAGTTTCATTCGATTTTTTATAGGCACGATTGGGCGACTACGAGAGAATTTCGTTTCAATAAAAATTACTGGGACGCGTCGCGAGGCGGTGTTCTCTCGCTGTTGTATGCGTGCCAGGGCGCGGGCACTTGTCAGAGCGGCACGTGAACGATTGGAAATTAAAATTACTTTGAGTTGGGAGTCACTGTGATAAGAAGTATATTACGATCGTCACCGCGTATACATAGCCTTACACGGCTTGACCCGCGCTCCTAAACTATGAACACGCATAAAGGACCGATACACGGCCGCTCTTCTTATTCATATTTTTGTCTTTTCATCTTTATTTTTGCCTCTTTGCATTTGCTCTTGCCTCATTTATTCCTTTCTGTCGAACGTTATTCTCTTTCGCGATCAATCGTACCGGTCGACAGAATATAATTAAGCTTCCTCGGGGCCAAAATACTGCATTTTGCATACGGTATACCGCGTGCGATGTATTCTGAAAAGTACATCGAATTCCTCGAGAAATATCGCTCTGAACAATCGATGGCCTTGCCTCGTCGCGGTAGACGAAGAGGGACAGACTGAGCACGCGTTGCTCAACGACTCCGATTAATAATTCGTGTCTATGGGAACACTTCAGTTTCGATGTACTACGTTCGACGTAGAATCGAAACATCGCAGTAATTCTGATCAATACAAAATATTAAGCGTAAGTCATGGCCCTCGAAAGATATATGTTAATCTTCGACGAAACAGAGATTAGATATTTCCTTTCGGCGTTTTCCCCCCAATTCGAACGTCTCGTAAAATTTCGCTGGTCGACGACTCACCATCTTTGATCATTCTTTGTATCACGCAGATCATATCTTGTATCTCCTTCACATGATAATCGTTTTCGGTGTCCGAAGGCAGACCGAAATCTGATCGTCGACAGTCAAGGATAAACTTCTATCTGCGATTATAAATGTAATAACAATTTATATCTATGTCGCGCGACGATACGCGCGACGCCTGGATTTGAATAATCTTTTACGTAAGCGTATCGAGAAAAAGACACGATAAATTGCTTCTCGTAGGTAAAAGAAATCTTCAATAGAGGACAGACCTCAGATCTTGAAAAGAATCTTTCAGACGAGTTACCATTACTACCGGACCGAGAAGCAAACCAGCTGAAACGACTGGAAATCGAATCGCGTAATTATTCTTATATCTCGTTTAGCCGCCGTCCTATTATATACCAATAATCTCTGCCAACGTGACCTTTAAACCGTGTTCCGCGCGCGATAAGACCGCGTCGGTTTTAACTCCGTAAGATTTTCTCGAATCATTCACGACCGACACTCGTAACACAATTTGATTTCAACACTTTTCCGTGACCTCTTACTCCACGTTTGGAAGAACGACACGACGACGAACCGTACCACTTTTCGAATCGTTCGAAGAAATATATCTAAGAAATATAAACGAAGAAACCGCCAACTAATTATTATTGGTAAACGAGCAAGTCCGATCGATACGACGTACCGGCGTCGATCGATAATTCTCTCTGATATATGCCCCCTGGCCACAGGTGGTTTTGTTTGATCGACGTGACGTGCACACGCCGCAGGAACTGTACGGAATAAGTAGTTCTGATTCGAACTTAAATCGGGATCGGATTAAATTCACGGCAGGTGGGTACCCATCTGCGTTACAGAGAAACGAGCATCTCCTCGCCCGAATTAAAAGCGACTCGCTCGCAATTTTCCCGATCACGAGTCTCCCGCTTTGAGTAAGAGAAGTATACGACAAAGACGTACCTCGGCATTTAGACAGTTTTGGGACACGTTGGGAGCCGGGCCGGGGAAAGCACTGATGGACCACGATCAGATCGGATATAAACAGTACAACGACGAATAATCACTTTTCCGTCGATCGGTATTCGGTTTATAAGAATGAAACCGAGAAACGCGACTGGAGAAGCTTATTCGTTCGTATTCGATTGTATACGCGTACGAGAGAATTAACGCGACGCAAACAGCTTCCGTTCGTTCGCACAGACGGACTAACATCGCATCGGCACGGCACGGTCGGCTCGTAGTCGTAGTCGGAGAGTCAGGTTCGTCGAATACGTTGGTGGAGTTGGAGTCGAGATTCTGTCGCGCCGCCTAACGGCAGCACGCCTCGGAATTCTCTCGTCTGGAACATAGTCGTCGCCTTTGCGTAATCGTACGGGACGGTGCGTCGGTCGAAAACTAAACTTTCAACTTTGAACGACGAACGTCTAAACGACGGCTAAACGAGCATCATGTAAAATAAAGTATCGCCGTTCGTAGGAATATTCCCGACAGTATTCTTGAGTTTCGTCGATCATCCTTTCGGCAAAGACGACGTAATACGCGTTTGGTCGAAAAGGATACACTCCAGCATCTCCTGTATCCCGAACGTCGACAGTTCTCCGTGGGTCGAGTAGCAGCCGACGAATTCCTTGCGAAGGTCATGGAAGAGGGTGTAATGTTCCGGCAGCTCGATGTCTTTGTTGCAGGCCTCTGGGTGCAGACACTGTCTCATTGGCGCCTGCCCGTCTACGACGAAACGTGGTGCGGACCCGGCCGTCACGCACGACATAGAAGACCACCAAGCTTCGAACTGTGATCGAAATAATAATAAACCCTCATTCTCGTTTCCCCTCGTCTCGCGAATTCGAGACGGTTCCTAAACCGAACCACCTTTACGACTCTTCGAAAGAAACGTTCATAGTTTCTGAATTCCTTGTTTCCGTTCGAGTACCGTTCGTCGTGCACGGCGATACGATCGAGGAACCGGCACGAGCCGAAAACGGACCCTCGATCTCGAGTCCGATCGTTTACCTGTTTGATAGCCTGTTCGAGAGGAACCCCGTGTTCCCGAAGCGTTCTCTCGGTCAACGTAGGGGCATGTGCCAACGCTGCTTCGCCGATGATCCCGCTACTTCCGGCGACGGCCGGATTGTCGTTACCGGCTCCAGGTGTACAGCCGTCGTCCATTACCATCGGTCGCACGATGTACTGTTGCCTCCCCAGCACCTGTGGCGATACGCGTCCGTTTTAAATGTATATCGGGTCGCAGAAAGATTTCCATTAGGCGTACACGTCGCGACCGAACGACGATTTGTTATGGCAAACGGTAATTTCTGTGCGCGCTCGACGCGTGCCCCTGAGTAAATGCAACCCGCCGTCGTGTTTCGCGGCACGGCCGAGCGGGTTGCAGTTGCTCAGGGGCTACGCCACTACTCTTCAACTCTCGAGTCGAACGTCGAACGGCGGACAGAAAGTATGTATCTCGCCGAACGTAATTGGTTCAATACTCGCTTCGTTTTCTGTCGTATACGTTTATACAAGATTATACAACGTACGTAAGAACTCAATTATAATGGATACTTGAATTATTACGAGTCCTCGCTACACGTTTGGGAAATGGAAATCCTTTTTAAGCCATTTACCGCGCGAGCCTTCCGTGTCCGACTGCTTATGTAAGTCTAACACGCGGTGCAATATTATCTAAACGAGCTTACTACGAGACTTCATAATTAAACTTCGAATCGTTTAATTATGATCGTAAATAATTACTGGCAGCAACACGCAAGAGGTATTCTACGCGGGTATCTATCTACGTCTGCTACCGTTTCGGTTTCGGCGATCGTCGGATTTTTCGTTACCACGTTTCGAATGCCGACGGAAAACGCTCGATAATCTTACGAGCTCGCGGGCAGTCGTCGGGAACGTTACGCCGACGCGCGTCGTTTACGAATCAATCGTTGGCAATCGACGAAAGTAAAATCGCGTACGTCTCTCTGTGGCAATAACACTGGGACGTCGAGGCGAGTAGGACCGATAAAACTTGAAATCTTTGCGCGTTCAACGGGATTCCGGATCGAGCTCCCGCGGCCCGTCGAAGGACGGCGGACATTAAAATGTATCGCGAGTCGAAGCGCGTCACGGCGCGTTTATCGGAATCTATGCTACGCAAATACGTGCCCGCGAACGTCGCGCGTTACTTAGTCGCTCGGATACGCGACGACGCCGCCGCTTTCGAGCAGCGCAAGAAACTTAATAAGCAGGTTCTTTGACGCGAGGTCAACGGATCAAGGTAGTTCGGTGCGAGGCGGTTCGACCGTGCCGCGGACTCGAATTACGATCTTCGTCGATCGAAACCTCTATATGGCGTAACTCGGCGACGCAAACGAACCAGTACCAGATTACGTAAATGTTAATTAGCCGCGCGGTTAATTATTCGGCTATAGATCGGCGTGCGGAGTCGCCGGTGTCGAGGATCGAAAAAGCGCGTCGTAAGTACGTCAATGCCCCGATCGACGCCGGCGAGATTTTCCCGCGGGGCGACGCGCGGTTGCTATACGTTCGTTAGTTATATCAGATAGAAGTCGTAAAGGTTTAGCGCCGAGTGCATCTGGTCTTGATAACGAGCTCGAAATCGAGAAGCCGACGATAACGTCCTAAAATTAGAAACTGTCCTCGGAGATCCACAGGTGGACTCTGGCGAAACCTCGGGGGGGTCGAGTTCGACGAGGCCGATTCCCTCCCACGAGAGGATTCGGGGAGGACCGGGCGAAACCGGACTCATAAATTGCAAATTCGACGAGTCGAACACACAAATACAATAGGAGACGACGTCAGCGACGGTGGAAGAACGTTCCGTCGAGGAAAGAGGGGCAAGGGATCAAAGGTCGCGAGAGTCGCGTCGCTCACGGGAAACTGGCTTGCGCCCTCGAGGACACCGGCGAACGGTGTTTTCCGACACGCACGCCGTCGATCGTATTCTCGATCGAATCGAAACGAGTCCGTCGACGTTCTACGTTCGCTGCTCCTCTTCCAAAACGGAATAACTATTCTACACTGTAAAAAGTATCATTAAATTTAATGCACTTTTCATGAAACTAAAATAATACATTCAATTTAAGTTTATCGCACGTCAAACAAGTATTAATGCAAATTTACCACAAATTTAATGAATTTTCACGAAAATTTAATGAACTTTGAGAGAACTTATTGAATTTTGAAGAAAATTCATAATGTTGCGTTCATAAAACTTAGCGTTCTGCAATGAATATTCAATGAAACATTTATTAACAGTGTAATATTGAACCAACGAATTTGATTTTCCGCTCAGTTTAACTTGCCACGATTGATTCTCGATAAAAATTTGAAACGTTCTATACGTTCCCTGCACAGAACTGTAATAAATCTTTACGACGAGTCGACGAGAAAGAGAGAAACCGCGGAAACGAAAAGTTTCAGAAATCAGAAGCGAGAAAAAATCCAGGAAGAGTAAATTGGTCGCGGTCGCCGTGTTTGCAGAAGCGGGCAAACATCGAGCGTTTGCAAAACGTGGTAACGTAATCGAAATCGTATTTCGACTTTGCACCACGTATGTTCGAGGAACTGTCACGTGGATTTAATAACACTGGCATGCCGCGGCGAGGTTCGAGCGGGCCGTAAAACGACGAACGCGGAAACTCGCGCCGAAGGGTCAAGCCCGTGTGGATCGACCTCGGTCATTATGCCTATACCTAGCTATCTGCTCGGTTCGACTTGGACGATCGACTTTAAACACCGGAAGCGAATCACAATAGCCGAGTTGTGCAACCACTCTCTAAACGTGCCGCGAACCGACCAAATTGGAAACCGACGATCGTACAAAGATACCAACTAAAAAGTCAACTGCGAATTCGAGTGTTTAAAGTATCGCGTGCTTTAGACTATCCAAATAGAAACACTTGGTCGCTTGAAAACGAATAATTTGTCGGCTGTGCCGGTTTAAGTAACAAATATGAGACGACGAAGAGAAATTGACCGAACGAGAACCGCGGACTCCGTAATAGAAAACAGACGCATTGATATCTATATTTACCAAAGTATTCATTTGGTCTCTGAATAGTTTCTTAACGAGATTGACTTGACGTACGCGTCCCGATCTTTCTCGTTTCCATTGGAACAAAAAAAGAAAAGTTTCCACGCTTCCGACGGTCAGAGTACTTGTAGCCGAGAGACTTTCGTTCGACGGGCTTTCCCTGGCCCGCGCGATCTTCCGACGTACACGTACTTTCTCTAAAAACCATTCGATTCAAAAGACGAACGCGATTCTACGAAACGGCGTCGTGTCCCAGCGGGAAGAGTCACTCCTAATACACGGATTCGTTCCACCTGTCGCGGAGAGATTTACCGTTCACAGTCATTTAGTTAGTAGTTAGGTAATTCCCCTGAACACTGATAAGTGGATCGAGAATATCGATTTCTAGCTCAGACTTCCGCCGATTAAGAGTAGAAATTGCTGGCTCATTGTCAGAAGAAAAAAAAAAGCTGGGAGGATTTGAATCTCGTCGAGGATCGATCGGTGAGCTCGAGCGACAACAATAATACAAGGACCCGAGAGGCCTGCGTCTATTTGCCTCGCTCGCCTCGAGGTTCTAACGAGCCCGAGGCCTCCGAGCAAAGCGAGAGGAGAGCTCGGCTCGGAGAGAGGAGAGCGGCCATTGTCCTCGATCGAGCTCGATCGGAGATAGTCGGGTATGCGACTCGAGGGGAAAAAGGAAACGACCGCCGTCCAGCTGGAACTCGGACGCACTCGTGCAAGCCGATTCACAACAAGGAATAAAGAAAACTTGCCGCACCTGTTGCTCGCTCCCGAACGCTTCCCGAACGCTTCCCGGACGGAATCTCGAATTCGAGATCGCCCTAAGAGCGAAAGAAACGAACCACGTTACGAACTCTTCGCCTACTTTCCCGATCTCATTGTCGTTTCCATGCCTCGCGCGCGGTCGTAAGGCATTATTTCCATTCTCTACGAGCGTTTGATCGAAATTCATTTCTTTTTTTCTTTTTTTTAAGAATCCCGCGCGATCGACGTTAGACGATCGGGGGAAGCGCGTTCGGGCGGAAAGCGGCGCGGTTTCCCGGAATTATTATATGGAAGAATTCTAATGAGGAGAGGCCGCGCGAGTCCATGGCGCCGGATAATCTCGACGACACACACACACGCACACGCGCGAAGCTGGAGGTAATGGACGACCTTTCGAGGGCGCGACGCTCCGCCCCCACCGGATAATTCGAGAAACAATGGCAGCCGGAGACATGAAGAGGCACCGTGGCGGCGGCCGTGGTGCAATTTGCAGAGTGAGTTCGACACCGGCGAAAAGATTCGCGCGAAAGTTGTATGATACGTCGATCGCTTCCGCCGGCACGGCCACCTTTGTACAACGACTCGAATTAAACGTTTCTAAGGGAAATAATCGCGAGACTAGATATAGAGAGAACGCACCTTGGAGAACGCGAACGCTCGAACCGAACGATTATATTTCTATTTAACAGACGGACAATTTACGAGAGCGAGGAATACGTAAAACGATTAGTTGAAACGTCACGACGTACTTATATTATACGGGGAACGGGGAATCGGCATTTCCATATTTAACTGTCGCCGCCGCACACGGAGACACTTGAGCGCGGATAGGATACGGCCGATACGAATCTGTGAATAGGTCGACATAAATATATCGTTAAATCTGATTTTCGTCGATGTGTCGCATACCTTGTTTTGTAGCACGTCGATGAGCACGTAGACGAGCAACGTGATCTCCTCCTCGTCGGAGCCGAGAGCGTTACCCTGGAGACCGGCCGTCGCCACGTAAAGGGCGACCAGGTGAGTCGGTCCCTTCGCAGCGGCCGTAGTCTGCATCTCGTCCAAGGGTCGGTGAATACCGTTACGTCGATGCCCCGTCGTCGTTCTGACCGCACTTCCAGGTAACGAAGTAGGTATACAGACCCGAACCTTTTCTCAAAAGCGGCGCACTGCACAACAAAGCCCGAAACACGGCCACGGGTACACCCGGCTCGGCCTCGACCACCTGAGAGCGGTCTCTCGCGCGTCCCACTCGTTCTACTCGGCTTCGAACACGCGTTCACAGACTTTCGACATCCTTCGTCGACATTTCGTTTCGTTCCTCTCCGTCCCGGGTCGACGATCGACGAGCAACGAGCGTGTAACACCGCGGACGAGCCACAAAGCGGGCCGCGAGTCGAAATCGTTTTCGCGGTTCTGTCTGTCGTCGGACCGGCGCGGCGCGTCCCGAATGGCTTCGGCTCCGTGCAATACTGGCCGGCCAGCCCCGACCGTTGCGCACACGCTTCGTCGTNTGACGATCGACGAGCAACGAGCGTGTAACACCGCGGACGAGCCACGAAGCGAGCCGCGAGTCGAAATCGTTTTCGCGGTTCTGTCTGTCGACGGACCGGCGCGGCGCGTCCCGAATGGCTTTCGGCTCCGTGCAATACTGGCCGGCCAGCCCCGACCGTTGCGCACACGCTTCGTCGTTGCCTCACCTGGCGACTGCGCGTCGAACCCGTCGCCGCCGCCGCCGCCGCCGCCGCCGCTGCTGCTCGTTCGCCGAAGACGGGAGACCCTCTTTCGCACGGTGAACTCACGCGCGCGCCGAGCCGCGTTTCAACGACGACGAGGAGAGGAGGACGTAGCGCAACGGTGCGCGAGCGAGACGAGGACGGAGCGAGAGCCGCCGCGTTAAAAAACGCGGAAACGAACGCCGCGGCGCACGATAACGGGGACGGATTGCCCGTTTCAATTCGAGAAACTTCTTGACGCGGGGATCCGGGCCGACCGACGGTGTTTGCGCGCCGAAAAACGCGCGGCGTTAAACGGACGGGAAGAAGGGAAAGGCAGGTCGCGGCGGCGGCGGCGACGCACCGACCACCAGGTGCGCAGACATTCCACTTCGCGTTGCGGTACACTCACACCCGCTACCCGCGCGCCGATTATTTTCCACCTGGAGCGCCACGTTTTACTTCTTCATGGCGGATCGAACGGCCACGGTCCGGCGACGGTACGCCGCGTATGAATGAATTTCAGCGAGGAGGAGGCGAACGTCCGACGCCGCGCGTCGCCGATTCGAGGAGGTGCACCAGGTGTAGTACGGGTAATGGGAGGCGACGAGAACGGCGCTTCTTCCATCAACGATCACAGGTACTAGTATATTACGTCGCTCGCGTACCCTGCACGAGTCGCTTCTGCCCTCGATTCCATAGCCGCTCCCTCCGCGTCGCGATCGCGGCCTTGATAACGTACGCGCACCGCCACGTCTTACCGACGAATCTTCTCCTCTTTCCCGGTATCGATCATCTCGGACGGATTCCGGATCGTTCCGTTTATCGTCGTCGCCGCCATACCTGAAAACGGGAACGTCGCATATACGTCGTTCNTTCTCGGACGGATTCCGGATCGTTCCGATTATCGTCGTCGTCGCCGCCATACCTGAAAACGGGAACGTCGCATATACGTCGTTCGTTATCTCGCGATTAGCCGTGCCCCGCTCTAAACGCCGGATCGATCGTTCGCCTCTCTTCCCTGCCGGACAAAGTTCGAAAATGCTAATCCGACTATTTTTCTAAAAACGAGAACCGCGTCGCTTTACATAAATGTTACCTGTGCGACTCGCGAAAGAGAGCGAAGGAAAGCCGAGGAGCAACAGGTCGGCCGAGGTGGGGAGAACGAGAGACGGAGAGCCAGAAAACGGGAAAAGCAATCGGCAGATTTGGCTTGGTAGGGATGGAAGTATACGAAGCGAAATGCTCAATACGTAAGAGCGACGATGATGTAGCGACCGGAGTACCGGATTGGTCGATCACCTGTTGCTCGCCGGCCGCCATTGGCCGGGCTCGACGGCGCGTAACGCCGACCGAGAGGAGGACAAGTGCGACCGCGACTGCGACTGCTCTATGACGATGTATACCAAGATCGAAAATGGAACTTGGCGAGAATCCGTGACTCTGCTCGTTTCTCATACGATGTACACGCGATGCGTTCCTTCCCTCCCTCGCCGATATCGATACCGATGCGCTCGTCCGTTTACCGTTTATTACGTTGACCAACGCTTCCGTTATTCATCGGACATTCATTATCGTACCGCGTCGATTTAACGTCGTCTTTACTCAAACATTTATCTTTAACACGATTTATGTATTTTCTTCGAGAGAATTTAAATATCCGGTGGACGAGGACGGGTAGACCGCGTCGTCGGTTCAGGACGGAACGAGGACGAAGTCGTCGCGCCCCGGGCAGACGTGTGAAACTTGCGCGTCGACGGTGAGTAAATTACGCGAGACCGAAGTCTACGCTCGGAGAGCAAAGTCTGCGCCGACGACGGAAGGAAAGCCGGTTTACGACGATATCGGACTCTGAACTTTTCGCCTCGTATCGATCCCCGTGTGCCGAGGCCGCCGTAAAATCGACGGGAATCCTAAACGCTGTCGCGCATACGTAATACCGCGTTAATCGCGATCGTTTATTTTTGTTATTCAAGAGCAAGGATCAACGATCATTACTCGGGTATTACGCGCGTAAAGCGGTCATCGCGATTATAAAACACAGATCCATATTTAAGAATTTCTATTTGAAATCGACGATTTTACCTGAAAATATAGAAATTACGATGTGTCGATCGACGTGTTGCACCTCTTCGCGGAAGAACCGAAGGCGGAAGAGGATATAAAGAAGTTGGGAACACCTGTCGAACACCTGCTGCTGCTGCTCGAATAGGAGCCCTAAGCCAGAATCCTGTTTTCCCTATTCCTGTCCTATCGCACCTATTAATACGTATTAACGCGTGTATCCGTTAACGAGCGATCACCACGATTCACGGATAATCTGAAATGCAACAGACTGCGTAAGAAGGATACACCTTTTTCTACTAATCCATATAACTATGAATTATACATTTTATCGTCGAGTCACCGCATAGCTTAACCCTGCGGACGTCCTCGACGGCATGAAATTAATTTATTACCTCGCGCGGCACACGATTTTCTTTCAAAATAACTACGTCGTTCGTTCTTATGTAGTATAACGACGTCGGTGCCCGCGTCACCTCACAATTGCGACGATTCAATTATTTTCAAAAGTCCAAATTACTGGCTCGAGGATATTTCGATGTTAACGGCCCGTAGGAACGAACAATTCGTTTTGGACGCTCTTTCGAGGATAGAACGAGCGGGGGAGCGGATTCACCGTTGCGCGCGGAACTTTCTCTTCGACGAGGATAGGTACATTCGTGCCTTTCGTACGCGAAGCTGTTCGTTACTTTCGAACCGGCAAAGCGCCTCTCTTCCGACGTCCGATCGTTCTTCCTGTTATATTTATGGTAAACGACGATGCCCTTCCGCGGGACCGCCGCCCGTTGTCCCGTCGACGAAACCGAGGACGAAACGACGTCTCTAACGCGTAAAGACGGCCCCGATGCAAGAGCATAGCGGCGACCTAGGTACCTATACACATATAGTATATAAGAACACGAGAAGAGAAGACGAGAGAGAAGACAGAGCTGGTCGCTGACCCGTTCGGAACGTTGACTCCATGTAGTCAGTCCCCTCTTTATATTTCCTTCCATCCCACTTGCACCGTCTCACCGTATCTTTGATTATGGCCACCGGTTACCTTACCTTACTTTACTTCACCTTACTTTACCACGTCCGCCTTTCTTTATTCGCGGTTCGGATCTACCGTCCTCGAGTCGACGCGAACGTACGTACATACGCGTTGTCCTTCTCCTCGAGTAAGCGTGCGCTATAATAACGATATTCGTATAACGCCGTTTGCCGACTCCTCGTACAATTTTTTAGTACGCGTATACTCGTCTACGATAATTAAATGCCCAATATGCGCTCGATAGTGTCGCGTCGTAAACAATATTTCTACGATTAGCGGCGAACGAGTACGACTCGTGTATACCGTTAGAACTTACCGTCCCTGTAAGTCGACCGATTCTACAGACCCGGACCCTATTTTCGGTAACGGTAAACGATCGCCTCGTAGCTTCCCATTCTTTGGACCGCTGAAGGTCCAACGACTAATCACGATTACCAAATTTTTTTGGTATTAACGAGATGGCCCGACGAAGAGTTGCGTCTCGCGTTTCCTTTCCCGACTACGCGCTTCTCTCTCTCTCTCTCTCCCTCCGCACTCTTCCGACCGACCGTTCCGTAAACTAAATACATTTACGACGGAAAGTTCAGTTATACCTAAAAACGGATGTGCATTATGAAAAAAAGCAGAGTTGTTTTATTTCACATTTTCAATTGCGTCTGTATACATGAATGTAATTGCCATAGTTAGACTGTGGAAAGTGCGCGTAGAAGACTTTTGATATCGGTCGATAATTTGTCAGAAATTCACTTATCTTTTGTACAATATTGTCGAACAATACCACGTACGCTGGATAATTAGCGGGCTCGTTGTAATTCTCATCGAGCCATTCCGTCGGATTCGCAAAGAATCTATCTGCTTCGTCTACGTAATTTCTGTCGTTGCTAAAATTAGGCTGACAAGTTAATACGTCGACGGAGACGTTCACGTGTAAATGGCTGTAAAGCGGGGTGGCGTGACAAGGTGTCAAAAATAATATGTTACTCGTGTTATGATTATTATTGACGATTTCCTCGTGCAAAACGTTCATAACGTCTAGCGAGCCTCGCTGATGCACCAAGCTGAAATATAAACCAGGTAGCGCATTGGTTACTATCAAAAGACCGACGACGATCCTTCTCCATCCAGCTTTTACAAACTTCGTATTGAAACGCGAGCTGCGAGAAGTACATATATAAATACACATCGGTAAAAGAGGTAGCAAGAATCTAAATTCTTTATGAGAGAGCAGAGAATAAACGAACACTGTCCAACTTATTGAAACTAGCATAACTGCTTCTCGATGAAAAGTGGACGGGTGTCTCGTTATTTGCCAAATACGCGGCAAGAAAACGACAAAGTGACATCCTAAAACTACCGGTAGTCCACAGAAAATATACCATAACAAATGTTGGGTACCGTAAAAATCTCCAATTCTGTAAACTACGTTCACGCGAAAGAATTCCCAAGGTGAAACGACTAAACTGCCATAGCAATAACTGTCTAAAAGTATTGAACATAGACAGCACGTAGCACATATCGCAGAGTATTTACATATTAAGACAAACTTATTTTGCGAGCTCGTCAACAAGTGGTAAAGACACAGAGGTGACCATACGACGGCGGCGGTAGGTCTGATCATACACAAGAATCCTATGATCCATAAATACTCGACTGTTCTGATGTTGCTGTCGCGCCACGGAAACATTGACAGAGCTATCATGGTACACGCCGTTTCCACGGTGTTTATTAACGTCCGCGTAGCACAATAATACCAGTACCAGTTTATACACAAGCTGTACAACGTCCATTTGCTCTCGTTCCATTCGTAAAACTTGTACTCCGCATAAGCGGTGACGACGGCTTGGAGGATACGAGGTACCGTCGTCAGGATCGTCGCGTAATCCAATGAGAATATCGACAGTACACGATATAGGATAGATATTAGGAATGGATACGTGTAATTACGAATCTGTTCCTTCCATTCCCACGTCAGATATCCATATCCAAATGCTAACCGATGAGCGACTTCCACCGATTGCCAATACTCGTCCGGTACATGAGCGGTTTGAACCACGAAGACCGATATTAACCTCCAAACTATTAAACCGGATAATACTTTCGTTTTCCGAGATGAACGCATCTCGTATGCTCGAACGTTTCACCGAAGAACAATAATTTATTGTAGAATCTCTGACGACCGTCGAACACGTACACATCACGTGGATAATTTTTATCAAATGAAAATACGACAGATACGATCGAGCGTCAAGTTAACTCTCAAAACGAGATTTCATTATTCCCATACGACCTGTCGATCTTCGCGGTTCAGTTCTCGTTAGCTCTGGGCGCTAGGCAATGTTAATAATTTTATAAAATAGGTAAAAGAATATACAAGTTCGACTTGACTGGAATAATTAAAAGACTCGTTCATCGATATACAGAATAATAAATATTAACGTGAGCACTGTAGCATACACTCCTGTAACGTCCGGCATTTGTACTCGTGGCGCCATCTAGCGGACAAAGTCTCGAACTAAGCGTTCCAGATTTACGAGGTAAAACGTCTGCCAAAATTGAGCGTGTGGCGCCATCTAGCGGACGAAGTCTCGAACTAAGCATTCTGCGTACGAAATAAATGCTTAGTTCGTGACTCCAGTCCGCTAGATGCCGCCACATGTTCAAATGCCAGCCAAAACGAGACGATTTAGGAAAAAAGGCAAATATCTCGGTTTTTGACGTACCGATTCTGATGATTAATCGCTTGTCCGAATACATTTTTATCGAAATGAGTTCACAATGGTCACGGTATGGCGAAGCGAGCATTGCAATAACGTGCGTACGAGAAATTGGATGAACTAGAATGAAAATTTATTTTTTACAGGGTGCGTGCAACGGTCGGCCGTTGCAATTTAAGGTTAGTTATAAGACGATCCCTCTCTACGGCCACCCGAACCGAAACCGGCCAAAACGAATTGATATTACTCGATCGCAAATATCCGATCGACAAATGGACGAATATTACCGAGAATATAATGTCGAAAGTGGGCAGGAACTTGCACGCCACTCCTCATCATCCGTTGTCTCATATCCGCCAACGAATCGTCAATTACTTTTATATGCAGTTTCACAATCGTATCGGAAGCCCCGTATTCAGCGTTTACGATAACATTTCTCCCGTAGTCAGCGTGGATCAAAACTTCGACTCTCTCTTGGTGCCGAAAGATCATCCGAGCAGACAGAGGACCGACTGTTACTACGTGAACCACGACACTTTGCTGAGGTCTCATTGTACCGCTCATCAGAAAGAGTTCATTTCGATGGGATTGAACAATTTTCTCGTGATAGGAGACGTCTACCGCAAGGACGAGATAGACGACACGCACTATCCCGTTTTTCATCAAGTGGATGCCGTCAGACTGTGTACGGCGGACGAATTGTTTCAAAGCGTAAACGATTCGCAAGATTTAAAATTGTTTGAACACAGAGGCGTCGAGACGACCGAGAAACAAGCTTGCCACAGTTTAGAGGCCGTGAAGATGATGGAGCACGAGTTGAAAAATACATTGACGGGCTTGGCAGAGACGCTGTTCGGATCAGGTGGGACGACGAAACGTTTCGGTGCCATCGGCGAAACTCGTACTATGCTTGGTTTCGGTTCCCAGAGGCCAGGTGCAGATGGGTAGAACAATACTTTCCTTTTACTCATCCGTCGTGGGAGTTGGAAGTTTATCATCGGGACGAGTGGCTCGAGGTACTGGGCTGTGGCATTATGCGCCAGCAGATACTACAGAATTCGGGCGCGGGTGAACGCATCGGATGGGCATTCGGATTGGGTCTGGAAAGACTGGCCATGCGACTGTACGACATTCCGAACATCAGACTATTTTGGAGCAACGACTCGGGCTTCTTGAATCAGTTCAAGGTGGAAGACGTCAACGCGACGATCAAATACAAGGTAACGATAGGACGACGACGACGACGACGACGACGAGGTACACGACGGGAGCATGCGAGCAGTGTAGCAATGAAATTTATCTTTTACAGCCGGTCAGCGTCTATCCCCAATGTAAGAACGACATAAGTTTCTGGTTGCCCGAGGACAGGAGTTACTCGTCGAACGATTTCTACGATCTGGTGAGAGAAGTAGCTGGCGACAGAGTGGAGCAAGTCATATTCAAGGACGAATACGTGCAGCCAGAGAGCAAAAGGGTGTCGCACTGCTACACCATAGTGTACAGGCACATGGAACGCACGCTGTCAAAGCGGGAAGTCAACAACGTCCACAAACTGATAGGGAAGACCGCCCACGAACAGTTACGCATCACGGTCAGGACATGATAGGAACGAAGATAGGTCAAAGGACAGACTCTTGTACATGTGCGACGACGCATACCTATGACGGTGTCCAATCGCGCGAACAAAGACCTTGGAGTAGAAATATTTAACGTTTTCCCTTCCCATTAATTAATAACACGTGTCGTGTCGATCCAAATAATATTTAATTAAAAATAACTGTGTACGCTCTATAATATGATACATCTTATTAACGGGCTATAATACGTGACTAACGTCTATATAATTTAACAGTTACGCCTAAGTCTACGATCATCTTCGATTTTTCTTCGATAATTTTTCAAATACACGCACGGCGCGCGATCCATGAGAATGGATCCTTGTACCATCTCGCGTCCGCGCAACGATCGAACCGCATCTGACTATCATCATTCGGAATAACAAAATTCTATTCAAAGTATAAAAGAGAATCTATCGAAGTAAATATTAGCAGCGCAAAGAGAAAAATCTCAGCATTCGATTTATAAAAATGATTTATTAGACAAGTCTGTTGGAGAAGCAACGCATCGTACTCGTGATTCGTCGATGACTTACGCCTTATGCACGTGATATATATGAAAATACTGGGGACGCTCGGGTAATATCGTTCAATACGGACGAGGCGAGTAAAACGCGACAGCGAACGATGGTCTTGATAAATAAATAAAAACGCCCGTCTCGACCATCGGAATTTCGCGTCGCGTTTTGTCACCTCGTCGGTTCACGCGATCAGAAGCAAGAAGCTTGCTTAAAACGACGTAATGACGATGATAACAATAAACCCGGAAACAACGCACCGAAGAAACTCTGTCGAAGTCAATCGGAACGTCGCGTGAGATTAGATCGAATTCTTTCGTTCGTTCTCAATCGGATAGATCTGAAATGTTCATACACTTGTGGAGAAAGAAAATCGTCGTATCAGTTTGTAGTTTTGTCTTTCGTCGTTGATGTACAGTAGTAGCAGTAGGTGAAATATCGGTTTACAGTTACAGACGAGATACGAAGAAAAAATTGCGGATCGTTAATCGATATTGTTCTCTGTCGTTCGGCATCGCCCACAATTCAGAGTTGTCTCTCTCTCTCTCTCTCTCTCTCTCGAGTTTCGTACGTCACAGAACGTTAGTTTTACGTACCGTCGGTGATCGATGTAGTCGGAACGGAAGGTTTAAGACAATTTGGTGTAACTGGGAGGAGAAAACTTTTTCCGTAAGAATTTCAGGATGTACAGCGGCATGCAAGAGATCAGAGTTATCAGCAGTACTTTCCATAAAAAGTCGGTAGTTTTGATGAACTCGGCATCTGGAGAAGAGAAACAGACGTTCAAACATTAAAAACAAAAAAGAATATATTGTTATTCGAATCGATGTGACGCGACGTCGTCGCGCGGACCACGTACCGAAGTAGTCTTTGAGAACGACCAAGGACAACAAGTAGAGCGCCAACGAGAATATTTCCGCGAGCATCATGATGTGGTGCCACGTTCTGATCGTCAAAGCCACCATTATTAATTCCGTTAATACGAGCGCCGTGAAACTGATGGCCACTATGTGAATGAATTCGTCCTCGAACATTATAAGAGCGCCGTACATTATGACTCCGCCTAAAAAATGAAGAACGTTTCGTCGATGATCGTCGAGAAGACGAAACGTCGATGGTATCGACGACGGTGATGGTATTGCTCACCTTGATATATGCTTATCAAGATCCACATGAAGAACGTTTTATAGGACAAAGACCGACCTTTACTGAGTTCTTTATAGAGCTCTGGATAAGTGAGCGCGATCTTTCCCGACACGTCCTTGTCGAGTACCAGAGAGAACACGGGAAACATGGTGTATATCGTACCGTAACTAAAAAAATCATTAGACTCTGTCACGTCGTTTCGCGTGCTTACGCGAACCGTTCGAACCGCTATCGCGTACATACCCGACCATTAAAAATCCCTGATACAGGGACACAGAGGATAAATAGAAGACAGCGGAGAAGACGGCTTGCATGGTGGAGATGATCAGACCTCGATGAATGACGAACTGACTCAAGGCGGCGGACCTCTTGTAGCTTCGACGGCCGTGAACCAACAACAAGTTGGTCAAGTGACTGAACTGAGAAATGGAGAAGTCCGCGGCCAACGACGCCTGTCTTCCCTCGAGACCCTCGAGACCTATGCCTGCGCAATGCAAACGCAACACGATCCAACGTTTATTTCGCATAGCGAAGTCGAACACCGCCGAGAATCGCGAAAAATAGATTACCAGCGTCCGCCGCTTGTATCATAGACACGTCGTTGCCGCCGTCGCCGACGGCCGCGGTCCTCTTGCCGGTGTGCCTCTGAATGAGACTGACGACTTCGGCCTTCTGGGTCGGTGAACATCGGCAGCAGACCACGGCCGGCGAGCCGCAGGCCAGTTCCAAGAACTCTTGCTCGTAATACTGCAGACACACCTCCAGAGAATCACCGCTGATGACTAAGGCACAGTCTTGCTTCTTGCGAAACGTGTTCAATTCCAAGTGGGCGTCCGTGCGCGTCACCACCGATTTGAAGACGTGGAGGCCCTGCGCTCGGCTGACCAGGCACGAGGACTTCGCTATGCACGTCGCCGTTTCCAGTTTGTCGCCGGTCAGCATCCAAATCTTGATGCCGGCGTTCCTCAACAGTTCCAACGTGTGTCTGACCCTGTCCTGCAGCCTGTCCTCGACGCCGGTCACGCACAACAATTCCATTTCCCTCTCCAAACTCTCGAGAACGGCGGTGACCCTCGAGGCGCGATCGCTGACGCTCATCCGCGCCGCGTTGTATCTGGCCTCGAAGTCGAGGTACTGCTCCTCCGTCAAGTTCTTCTTCGCCATCACCAAGGTCCTCAGACCCTCCCGGGCCATGTTGCCGCACTCCTCCTCCAGCCAATCGTTGTACTGCACTATGCCCGACATCACCACGTCGGCGCCCTTCAGATAGAACACTATCTCGGAACTCGACTCTTCCCTCACTATTATTCCCATGCGCTTGGTCTCGGACTTGAACGGGAATATTTGCAATATCGTGTAGTTCAAGATCTTCCCATTGGGAGCTTTCAGCTGCATGAAGTTCAGATCGCGCTTCACCAACGCCAGGCCCATCTCCTCCGTCCACTTGACCAGCGCCACTTCGTCCGGACTCGACGCCTGGTAGTTTCGCTTCTGATCCGGCAAGTAGTAATGCTGATCCGCCTCCGTCTGACTCTGAATGGAGCCCGAGTCACCCGTTTCTCCCGTCTGCACGCTCATCGTGTCCAGATTCGCCGATTTGGCCGGTACCTCGTCGTCGTAGACCGGCGTCACGTTGTGACAGAGCGCCAACGCATGTACAGCGTCGTATATCCTCGTGCTCTCGGACCTCCTCACCTTGCCGCCGCCGTGGCCCCCCGACGTCGACGGTCTCATCGGCGAGCCCTCGGGATTCGAGGTCGAGTAACAGGTCTTCAACAGGGCCATCACCTCGTCGAACGTCTCCTGACCGTAAGAGATCATGCCCAGATGCAGTTTCTTGAAGACCATCTTGTTCTGCGTCAAGGTCCCGGTCTTGTCGCTCAACAGATACGAAATACGACCGAGTTCCTCCGGTATCGTGGTGGTCCTCACGACGGTCCCGGCTATCTCTTTGTCCCTCTGTATGCACCACGCGTAAAACGCCTTCCCCATGTCCAAATTCACCCGCAGACTGATCGGTATTATGTAGGAGAAGAGCAAGACGAACCGAAACATGTAACGGTACCAAGGCCCGTTGAACCCTTTCAGAGACATCATCACCAACGCCAGGCCGATCACCGCGCAGAACAACACCTGCGAAATCGTTCGTTAAACGATCGAGCGTGCCCGACGCAGCCAGAAACCAATTAACGATATACGACACCTTGGTCAACTGATTTATCTCTTGATCCAGCAGGCCGACCTTCGATCTCGGCGCCGAATGGTTCATCAGAGATCTGGTCTCCTGGCCCGTGTAGACCACGACGCCGAGCGCCGAACCGGACGCGACGGCCGTGTTCGCCCAGAGAGTATTGTCCACGCCCAGGCTCTCCTCGCTGCTGTATCCGTCGTACTGCGAGCAACAACGGCAACGTCCGAACACGACTCTTCGCGATCAAGAAGCTCGAAACGAAAATAGACGAAGCGCGGCGAAAGTGAGAGAAAGAAAGAAACTTTTACCCTCGTAAACGTTCCGATGAAGCTGTGAATATCTTTTTGCGGCTTCTCGACGTACAAGCTCGCCTTTATGTCGAACAGTTGAGCGTTGCTCTCCAACTTTTGAGTAGCCGGCACGGCCAGCCGCAACTTCCAATCCGTCTCTCCGTCCAACTGGTCGGTCCTCACGAAGCAAGCGCCGGCCTTCTCCGTGGTCCTCAACAGGACCAAATCCGCCGGCACTCTCTGACCCTTCTCCACGATCACCTACGGATCACGACGGGACGGACACGGTCGAAAACGCGCTACGTCAGAGCATCGCCTCCCTCTGCCTTTGTATCGGCCCGATATCTTACCAGATCGCCCACGCGCAACTTGGAACTCGACACCATCTCCGGAGCGTCCAGTCCCTTTACCAGTCTACAGTACTTTTGTGCGTTCACTTCCTTGTCTCTCTTGTACCTTCTGAAATCGTCTATGGCCTCCCGGCAAATCGTAACGGTCAACACGAAGCACAGGGGCCCCCAATACGTGTACAAATATCCTATTCGTATGTCTGGTATGAACTGGGATATCGCCATGAGCAAGAAGTACAGATTCAAGAAGAATTTGAATTGTTGAAAGAGAACCTGACGGACGGAAAGGGGCGACTTTAGCCGACTGTTACTCCGCTCGCAGACGGTCGCGTATGGTCGCGAGCCAGCTTACCAGAGGCAAAAACGTGACGATATTGTACTTTTGATTTCTAATTACGTTGGTCGGAAATTTCTCGTGCATCGGTTGACCGATGTGAATGACCCTGGCTCTCAGTTCGCGTTGTCTGCAGCATCTCCTCCACATCCAAGTACAACATCTGAGGGGACGAGGTCCGAAAGGACGGACATGAATATACAATTGATTTCTATCGTGGTTGTCGCGTTTCGCGTCGTGATTTTCACGCGACGTTCGAATCGACGAGAATCCCGGTCGTACCTCGGACGCGAGTAGAACGCGGTCATCGCACGGATATTCGCACGGAGGACGCGCGGCCGTCGAGAGGAACGGGTTCAGGTTCGGGTACGAAGTCGCGAAAAGAATCGAACCGCGGTGGAAAGTACGTAAAACGTATGTACGTCACCTCGACCAAGAGCTGTCATTCCGTGGTTTAGTTATCAGCGGAATGTCTTCTTTCGACAGCCTTATAACGTTGCTCTGAGTCTCCATTTCGATCGTTTCTCTCGAAAACGATGAGCATTTAAACTAACGTTATTTTATTCGTCCTCCCCCGCTGGGAACTCGAACTGCTCGAAACGTTTCCAAGTCGGAGTTTCGTCGGTCTCGAGACACGGTCGCGTCACGGCGATGACATCATAATAATGATAATAACAACCCTGGAGTCACGGAGCAATCGGTTACGAGACGCGAAACGCGAATCGCCGTGCGTCTACGCGCAACGTTTATTTCCGTCGACGTCGTCAGTTTATAACGTTTCATTGTTGTCGTTCGAGTCGGCGAGGACGACGATTTACATTTATTCGGTTCGCGCGTATACGTGTGCGTACGTATACGGCGAGTCGACGATCGGACACAGAACTTACCCGCAAAAACAATTTCTAAGGAACATGGAGCAGTCGTTTATTCGTCGCCTTCGCAACGTCAACAGTCGTATACTGTCCTCGGAGGGTTGCAGAAGATAGTCGGTCTCCTCGTCCATTTCAAAATCCCGCTCTTCCGAGCTCAAACGCAGTGGCATCTCTTCCAATCTCATACTCTTGGTGGGATTCATTCGATAAATTTTCTCTCTGCAGTTTTATCACGAACACGGCCTTACTGTCGTCAAATAATATTATCGTTATCGTCGCCACGCCGTAGTATTATAATTGTCTCGCGAACCGTCCATCGTTTACTTTACATTTACAATTTGCGACTATACACGAGACCAGACGCGCACCGTGACGGGCGTATATACGTATACAGAACGTTCGCACGCACATATGCCGCGTCACTGCCACACATATACACGCGTACGTATTTACTGTCGCGACGACGGGCACGGGTCGGCCGTTCGGCGACGAAACCTCACATAATCACGGTTACAGATATATAATTCCGAAGTCATTGACGACCGTCACACGCGNTACGTATACAGAACGTTCGCACGCACATATGTCGCGTCACTGCCACACATATACACGCGTACGTATTTACTGTCTCGACGACGGGCACGGGTCGGCCACTCGGCCGTTCGGCGACGAAACGTCACATACTCACGGTTACAGATATATAATTCCGAAGTCATTGACGACCGTCACACGCGTATTATCGATATCAATCGATGATTATCGTCGATTGGCGTCGACGCGCGTGCAGATACCCGTACGTACGGCGTACACATACACACCTTACGTGTCCTTCTATTTTGCGTCTTCGGTCGAGCGGTGCCGGAATTTTCCGGGACCGACGTTCGCCTCCTACGATATTTCGACGACCGTGCTCGAAGAGACGCGTCTCAACGAATCGGGATTCAACGACGACGCTTGTTCGCGAAATTCGCGTATCCGTGCGATCCATGACGACCCATTCCTGTGCACCATGCACACTTCCCTGTCTACGAACGCATGGTACACGCGTACGCATAAACGCCGCGAGACCGACCGAGTGCCGACCGAGAAAAATGACAGCTATCGTCGAACCTTTGAGTCATCTCGTCTTACGACGAGGATCCGATCGAAGCCGACGGAGGAGTCTCCGGGGATGTCTCGACTGATCGTAAATAGACTACGCGCGTAACGTGTATCGGCATGTATTTGATAGCGATCGCGAATACCCACACCCCGGGTGCCCCGAGCCGCCGACTGGCGCTGGCCGGCCGCCATTGGCATTCCTACGATGAACGCGGCCATGTCGGTTCGGCGATCACGTGGTTCCGCCGTTTTCGGGGCGCATGCGCGACGGCAAATCGTTCGAACTTTGACCCGGGAACGAATTTCGCTCTTCATTTCGATCTGCGTCCCGTTCTCGTTCTCGTTCTTTCGTCGATCCGCTGGCCACAGGATTCCAACTCCAACGCGTCTTTACCTCGGATTCGGCGTTTCTCTTCTCCACCGGTTTCAAATGAGCCGCATTCACCTGAGAGTAATCAGATTTCGGTTCAGGTAGACGCGCTCGACGACGACGACGACGACGACGACGACGACGACGACGATGAGAAACGAGAACCTTACTATTTGTCTAAAGTGCTCGTACGTAGGCACGTTCTGTTCCACTGCTCTGAGTTTAGCGTCGTTCCGTAATTTGTACAATTCGTCGGCCTTGACGGTCTCTTCTAGTTCCGACACTAAACTCTCGTAATTTACGGCCAATCGTAACTTGCTCATGTCCGCGGTACATTTCCCCGAGACGTTTATTCGGTAGACCGACGACAATAATCTTGTTATCGCTCGGTTGCCATGGTTTCGCGTTACCCACGGTTGCCGCAGATACGATCGAACGTTTTGTCAATTTCTGCGCGAAAGTCGCCCGAATCCAAACTACAGACGCAAACGAAATTGACTAACGATAGGCGGCGACAGCTAGAGGCTACGCGCGTACAGACAGACGCGCGGACTACGCAACGAACGATGTACTAGTACGAGATTACAAAAGGACGGTTTCGCGAGCTTTCGCCGCTTTCATCCGCCTGTTCTTGCACAATCTGTCGTGGGTTCTCTTCATTTCTAAAATTTCCTTCATCTCTTCTTTATCCTCTTCCTATAAGTATACGTTACGCATCAGCTGCGGCAACGTGATATACGCGGAGCGATGTTCGACGAAAAATCCTTCGCGAGGGTAGCGGGAAAGCGCGACGAAGGCGCAAGCGTAAACGGACGCGAAATATCAAAGGAAACAAGGGGGAAACGAGTCGCGAGGGACTTTTCGTAGCAACACCGCGGGCGCGCGCGCGCGTCAACATTTATTTCTGTCTTTTACCGATTGACTGAGCCGNATATACGTTACGTATCAGCTGCGGCAACGTGATATACGCGCAGCGATGTTCGACGAAAAATCCTTCGCGAGGGTAGCGGGAAAGCGCGACGAAGGCGCAAGCGTAAACGGACGCGAAATATCAAAGGAAACAAGGGAGAAACGAGTCGCGAGGGACTTTTCGTAGCAACACCGCGGGCGCGCGCGCGTCAACATTTATTTCTGTCTTTTACCGATTGACTGAGCCGAAGTACCAACGCTCTCCGACCGTCGGACATCGGCTGCGAATAGTCCATTAATTTCTTCAGCCTCTCCTGCGGACTCACGCCTCTTTCTACCACCAAGACGATGCGCGCCCACTGAAAACCAAACGGTCGGAAGACAGGATTCGACGAGGAGGCGGGACGAGCGAAAACGGGACGAAAAATATCACATACTTGTCGTTGCCATTCGTTTCTCGTTTCCGCTATCTTCTGATACGTATTTCCCATCATGGCGATCAACATGTTTACGAGGAGAATCGCGACGATCGCCATGTACACCACGAACAGAAACTGTAACGAACCACGCGACGACGACAATTAACGCCGAGCCGGCGAAGAGGTTCCGTTGACGATATAAAGAAACGACGGACGACGGTCCTAAACGATTTAAAGATCGCGTCCCTCTTTACCTTTCCTTCCATCTCGTGGTCCGTTCTTTCGAAAGCGCCGTAGTAATCGCCAAAGTTCGTCATGCTCATGAGAAACATCGCCATTATACTCTCTACCGGCGACGGCATCGGATTGCTCACCGAATCGTCGACCCCCTCCGGCGTGTTAGGATTGTCGAAGGACAAAAATATAATGTAGTACGCTGGAAGCATAAGAGATCGACGCCCGTCGAATTAAACAACGAAATTCGAACGGACGGCGTTGCTCATCCTTTAGATCGGTAAATATAAGATTGGCACGATGCCAACGACGTTTCCATTGCGTTTCACGGTGGTGGAACACTCTCCAGCGGAGATTCCAATGAAATCTGTGTCAATGTCGCCTGCCGCTGGTGCGCGGCAGAACGGGCAGACGATTAAGCGATGAGGCAAGCCCCGCGCGATATCGTCGAACGCGCGTACGTACGTACGTACGTACTTCGGCTAACGACTACGAAGAAGAGGAAAAAAAAAAAAAGAAAGAGGCGTCATCGACGCGCTCCCTCTATTCAATCGGCCGATCGTGATTCTTATTTTTATCCGTGATTCGTCGCCGTCGCGTCCGTATTATCGTATGCCAAAAGTTTCAGGCCAAGGGACGAGAGCGATCGCGACACTAGAATCAAAGATCTGTCCGGCGACGAGTCGCGTTCCCCCTGCTCCCGTCGACGACAGACCGAAAGACGAACCTCGGTAGTATGAATTGAGTTACCTTGAGAGAATCCCATCACGAATACCAAGTAGATGGAAACGAAACGTAGCAGGTCGCCCATGATCATTCTGTAGATCATCACAACGAACGGACCGACGGTCTTGAAACCTCTGCAGAAGAATAAAAAGTACGGTGCCGTGGTCAACATCACGACGACCGCCAACATGTCCTCCACTTGGTCGGCGCAGCTCAATCTCAGGAACGGAAACGTCAACAGTATGCAACAGGAGAAGAGAAACATCACTCGCGACGGTGCGGTCATCTGAAAACGTGTCGTCGTCATCGTAAGTACGTCGCGGGTCGCACCTCTGGTCGCCGACGCGGTCGCGAGACTCACCAGATTCTCGATGAACATGTTCAAGCCCAGGAATCTGGCCTCTCTGAGCGCCGCGACGATGTAGAGAGCGGCCGCGACTTCCATCACGATCTCGGCGGTCAGTCGAATCTTCGTCGAGAGCGTGGTCAGCTGCATCAGCCTGCACTCGTCGGTGGAGAGGTCGTTCCACCACCTAATTTCGACGACAAACGATCCGGTAAAAAGAGTCTATCGTCGGTCGTACCGCCCCACGTACCAGTCGTGCTCGTTGTCGACGCCGGGGAACGGCGCCGGCGGTGACGACGCGTTCACGGCCTCGAGGAGTCTCTTCGTCGAATTCAAGGAAGCCGCCAGCGATTCGTCTATCGCGACCCTGAAACGATTGTTCGCCGTCGATTCGCGGCGAGAGTAGTCGAAGACGTAGTTTTCGTTCGCGAGAACGTCGTTGAGGGTCGACGCGAGATCGGCGACGACGTTGAACTTGAGCTCGTCGAAACGCGCCGCGGTCACGTTCAGAGATTTGAAATTCGTGGCGAAAGCGGTCGCGACGAGTCCGTCGAGAAAGGAGAACAGGCTCGAATTTCGAACGGGTTTGCCGCCGGAATCCGGATTCGAAGACCCGTCGGTGTCGTTCTTGTTCGACGAGGCGACGACGGCGGTAGCGGTAGTCGTTGGCCCGGGTCGAAGGGTAAAGCTGATCAACGACAACAGAAAGTAAAACCAGAAGAGAAAGAATTGGCGATAGAATCGGGATTTGACGAAAGTGTTCCACTTGGCGTTCAGGAGGTCGACCAAGATGCCGTCCATCAGCTCCAAGTGTTCGTCCTTTTCCTGTACGCGTATACGCAAACGTAGGGGATATACTAAAAAGCGTATTAGACGGAGTCGATCGCGAAAAACGAAACGACCGATCGAGACCAATCGGGACTCACGCCGAACACGACCAGGTTCAAAGCGGAATTGTGACTGATGCTCCCCGTGGACGCGTCGATGGTGTCGACCTGCGACAGAGGATAAGCCGCGCACGTTATGCTTCCGATCTGCCAATATATCTCCCTCTCGATGTTCAATATGTGGAAGAACATCTCGATCTTGGCCAATTTCGCGGCCAGCGTGAGAGGCGTCAGGTGCTGAAGGTTCCTGATGGCCAACGAGGCGCCCACTTCGTAAGCCGTGTCGAACGTGGCCTTCCACGAAACACAGACACCACCCCGTTCGTTTTAACAGCGGAGCGCGACCGAAGCCAGGATATCGCTTATAGGATCACTTACGCTTACCAATTTCTCGTAAATGACCAGCATGTGCAACACCGTGTTCCCGTTGGTGTCCTGCTTGTCCGGGTCCGCCCCCCTGGCCAGTATCAGCCTGTAGCACTCTTCCTGTCCCAGACACGCGGCGAAACTCAACGGATACTCGCCCCAGTAGACGTATCTGCGTAAAACGAATATACAAATCGAATCGTCGACCGATCGTCAGATTGGGGAAGAGCGCGCGCGCGTTCGCGTACCCGCTGTAATCCGTCTCCGGAGCCACGCAGACCCATTCGTGATCGAGGCTGTCCGTTCTCGAGGCCTTTTGATCCTCGGGACACATAAAATTTCCGAAGCATCTCTCGTGCACGTCCGAGCCGCTGTCCAACAGGAATTTCACCAGAGCCGGATCCTCGTTCACTATGGCGATGTGCAACGCGCTCTCCCCTGAACAATCGGAACGTGTCTCCTCTTTTCAACGATTCTGACAATGAGATCCGTCGGTGAATGGGGACGGTCGCGCGAGCCGTCGTTATTATTTTAGTCGTTAGAGTGTTAACCGTAATATTCGTCGCTGATGTACACGTCGTTTATGAGCTTCGGATAAAAGCGTAACAAGCGTTTGGCCAGATCGATGTGGATGGCGGTCGCGTGCAACATGCACAGATGTAGAATCGTTTCTCCGACCGCTCCTCTCTCGCTCAGGCTCCAGCAGACCAATCTGTACTTGCTCTTATCTGCGGGTCAAACGGATTCTGTCTGTAAGCATAGGTAGACGCGTCTCCTCACCCGTCATTCGTATCTACTCGACCGTTTCGTACCTATTTCGGCTTCGTCCGCTTCCTCTTTGCCCATGTCCTTGTCTATGTCGTAGTCCGCCGGATTCTCCATGGCCCTCAACGGCGGGAGCTGTCGCACGCGAACGAACAAACGCAAACGCGTAACGCGCCGATTAAAAAACGAGAACGCGAGTCGAGCTAAACCGATGTCCTATGTTATACCACTACGGGATACGCGATGCGAGATTCGTGAGATACCATTTTATGCTTCGGCCGGTCCTTGTTTCGCAGCAAAACCAATTTTTCGATCGGTATCCATTTCCCTTTGCCCTTGTTGTACAAATACGGTTCAACTTTCGTTCTGAGGGCGTGATCCAATTCCGCGTACTGCTTGGTCTGCGTGGCTCTCTTCATCATGTCGACCAACAGGCCGCCTCCTGTTCGAAGCCGACGAAGAGGCGTCAGTTCCGGTGGTGGTCGGCTCGGGAGCCGCGCGACTCACCTTTCATGTCGACCAATTTATAAAGCAAGATCGAGGACGCGTCCGTTTGCTTCTTCACTCCGCTGGCCACGTTGCTCTCCGTGTTTCCCATCTTCCGTTCTCCGTTCGGTGGTCCGTCGGCGTATCGTCGTTCCCGAGGCCGATCTCTCGTCACCGGCTTCGTTCGTTACCATGGGACCATACGATTCTGTTTGTCGCGCGTTCCCCTATCGATCGCGCAACACCCCGACCGCTACGCAGACGTACACACGACGTACGAGGAGAACAGTTCTGCGAATCGTATTTACACCTCTGGCGAAGAGCTTCTTCTTCGTCCGTCCGTCCGTTCTTCCTACGAGCCGAAGTCGGAAAATGTAAGAAAAAATAAAAATCACGACGCGTCCTCGCTCGCTGCTGCCGCGACAGGCCCCGGAGGGATTCGAACCCTCGATCTCCTGTTTACTAGACAGGCGCTTTAACCAACTAAGCCACGGTGCCGAGTGACTACGACCGTCTCGATGGACGTTCGCGTGTACACGTAACGAACAACGATNACCTTTCAGAGACATCATCACCAACGCCAGGCCGATCACCGCGCAGAACAACACCTGCGAAATCGTTCGTTAAACGATCGAGCGTGCCCGACGTAGCCAGAAACCAATTAACGATATACGACACCTTGGTCAACTGATTTATCTCTTGATCCAGCANACGACTCGATCGTCGGCCTGGCCATGCAAATTTCGTCCAAGTACATCGGAGTCCGTCGTCACCGTTTCCGCGGGGCGATTCGTCGCGAATCGCGGCGAGCAGGGTAAGCGGTACCGCTCCTCTACGTTTGTTCCTTCGTCGAGAAACTTCGGCCGATCGCCGGGCCGCCGGCTAGAAAAATTGTAATCGGGTGAAACGCGAATCGAAGAAGGCGAGACGAGCATGGGGGAAGGCGATCCGTGACTCGTGACGCTCATTAAAGCCGCGCGTGCCCCTCTCTCTCTTTCTCCCTCTGGCGAACGCGCGCGCGCTTTTAATCGGAGTCCTTTGCATATCCGAGTAATGACGAATCGCGGGGAAAAAAAGTCGCGACGTGATCCGATAATTGGACGAGAAGAAACGGAATCGCGATCGCGATATCGTGGGGACGCGAACGGTACACGGCGGCGGCGTTCACCTATCGCGGGTCAGTTAGACTCGCGCTTTCGAGCCACCAACACCGAACCCCCTTCCTTCTAATCGTTATCGCCGCCACGTTCGACGCCGAAAATTCGACGTCTCGCGACCGTTCCTCCGTAACTCGGAGGACGACTCGACTTTCTTCCTTCTTCTCGGACCCGCGTATCCGCGTCGGCGTAGGTACGGCGATCCCGCGGGGCACGTGCCGCGGGACATTCGGCGAGGAAATCGACGAGCGTGTTCTGGATCTGGTTATCGGGAGACGGGCCACGAGGGAGACAAGTAAGTGAATCAAGTTTTATCGGGAGTCGAAATTTGTAGAGACGAGCGAGCAGAAGAACGTCGTTATCCGGGCCTAAACGAGCCGTCGACGACGCGAAAACGACGATCTTCGAATCTCCCCACCGCCCAAACGTCTCGCGAGGGAGCGTTCGGACGGAGGAGTCANTCGTCGGCCTGGCCATGCAAATTTCGTCCAAGTACATCGGAGTCCGTTGTCACCGTTTCCGCGGGGCGATTCGTCGCGAATCGCGGCGAGCAGGGTAAGCGGTACCGCTCCACTACGTTTGTTCCTTCGTCGAGAAACTTCGGCCGATCGCCGGGCCGCCGGCTGGAAAAATTGTAATCGGGTGAAACGCGAATCGAAGAAGGCGAGACGAGCATGGGGGAAGGGGATCCGTGATGCTCATTAAAGCCGCGCGTGCCCCTCTCTTTCTCCCTCTGGCGAACGCGCGCGCGCTTTTAATCGGAGTCCTTTGCATATCCGAGTAATGACGAATCGCGGGGAAAAAAAGTCGCGACGTGATCCGATAATTGGACGAGAAGAAACGGAATCGCGATCGCGATATCGTGGGGACGCGAACGGTACACGGCGGCGGCGTTCACCTATCGCGGGTCAGTTAGACTCGCGCTTTCGAGCCACCAACACCGAACCCCCTTCCTTCTAATCGTTATCGCCGCCACGTTCGACGCCGAAAATTCGACGTCTCGCGACCGTTCCTCCGTAACTCGGAGGACGACTCGACTTTCTTCCTTCTTCTCGGACCCGCGTATCCGCGTCGGCGTAGGTACGGCGATCCCGCGGGGCACGTGCCGCGGGACATTCGGCGAGGAAATCGACGAGCGTGTTCTGGATCTGGTTATCGGGAGACGGGCCACGAGGGAGACAAGTAAGTGAATCAAGTTTTATCGGGAGTCGAAATTTGTAGAGACGAGCGAGCAGAAGAACGTCGTTATCCGGGCCTAAACGAGCCGTCGACGACGCGAAAACGACGATCTTCGAATCTCCCCACCGCCCAAACGTCTCGCGAGGGAGCGTTCGGACGGAGGAGTCACGACACGACGCGGAGGAAAAGATCGGAATTTGGGCCAGTGGTATACGCGATACCCGTTAATATGACGTTCGCTTTATTTTTAGCGCGAACAATTTGAAAGATCGCGTATGAGCATCGGCGCGCCTAACGATAAACACAGATTAAAAGGAGACGAGGAAAAAATGATGACGGTCGTCCGAGGCGCGGCGGCGAGGCGGGACGACCGGCGAATATCTGATATCAAAAATATATACGATGCCAGTAACCTCCTTCTTCAACCTCTTTCCAACGATCGAGTTATTTTTAAAATAGACATTCGTTCGTAATTATACGCGTCTACGTGCACGCTCGTCGCGCGTATACGAGGGGAGCGGCGCGCTCTCGTTCCTGCGATCTTTCAAATTTCGACGCCTCTCCCTTTCTCTCCGGCGATGACGTCCGCGTCGTTTCCACAATTTACGCGACGCGATCGAAAATCGAAGGGGAAGAATCGGGAACGAATATGCTCTCCAGAATTCTGCGGAGGCACGCAGTCGGTAGTCGCGACGCGTAATCGTCTGTAACGGTGGACCGCGCGCGCCCGACGTTCGTTGCCCATACCATATAGATCAGAGTACTTATCTTTTATCGTCGTCGACATCTGGAGACGATCGCGCGACGCTGCGCCACAGTTCGAATCGGGCCCGCTCGACCGATTCTTCGTACTCGCTCAGCGGCAACGGATCGTTCGCCGAAACGCGTCCGTCGAATCATCGTCTGACGAAAGGTTGCATTCCTTCGCATTGACTATTATACGAAAGCGCGGTACCATTCGTCGAACAACGGAGCGCCGGGTCCGGGATCGTTCTTCGTTCTCGAGCGTCGTAGACCGCGTTTATTCCCCGACTTTCGAGTCGAGACGAGTCTAAACGGAAAGAAACGGGTCAAGATCGCGGAGCTTATCGCGCCGAACCGCGTTCCGTACCTAGCGCGCGTTCGTATCGCCGCGTGTTCCGTGGCGCGTACCGGCTCGAAAAACCCTCTCGGGGCCCTCTGTATCGGTCCATTCGGTCCCGACGTCTTCTGCGAAGACGACTGTTCGTCGTGGCGATCGAACGGATCGAGAAAAGTATAAGAACGAGAGAGAGAGAGAGAGAAGAGGATCGTGACTCGGTCGGACGCAGGGACGAAAGGGTTCGTCGAGCTGAAATAAACCAGAGACGCGATACGCGGCGTTCCAGTCTAGTAGATCATCTCATCGGTATTATAATACGTTCGGTAAGCAGTTATTTGACCATGTCGTACCTCGTTCCGCGAAACGCGACGTCCCGGTCCTCGTTTCTCGTTACTCGTTGCATAATTATGCACGTGACGTTTGATGAACGATGAAGCGCGCGTAGTCGTCGGCGTCGCGGTAGTCTCGCTCCGCTGCCGGCAGATACGAACAGAGAGAGTAAAGGGCCGCGACGGACGAACGACGGTCGGTGTAGAACGCTTCGAACTGCGTTTCAGGTGCGATGACGCGCTCCTGGGGAGGATTAGCGTTCGGGATCTGGTTGCTCGGGGTAGCGGCGAACGGCATGCCCGACTTTTCCGGTTTACCGCCGGGCCCGTACTGCGCCGGTAGATATCCCCCGGGCGAATGCTGCCCGGGCCGACGGGACGAGTGTAGCGCGCCGATCTTCAACACGATCTGTTACTGCGACGATTTCTGCGACCGATCCACGGAGGAAGACTGTTGTCCGGATTACTATGGCCACTGCAAAGGGATCCAGGTGAACGTCACCGCGTCGCCGCCACCGGCCCCGCCGCCGGCCGAGATCAGAAGTACATGAGTATATCTACTATAAATATTTCTGCCCCGTTCGTCACGCTTACCACTCAGCAATTCTTCACCGAATTTCAGGTTGCTATTTCCAACGGAAATATTACAACGCCAGCCAGACGTTCAAGATCAACTGCAACACATGGTAGGACGCGCCGTCTTCTCTCTCTCTCCCTTTCTCTCTTTTCGTGTAACGCACGCTCGTCTACTTCTTTCGCAGTAAATGTTCCACGGCGGGTAGAACGGCCGAGGTGCTTTGCGAACAGAACCGATGCCTTCAAGAGCCAGATCTAATAAACGAGATAAATTCGAATTCGGGAGGCCGGTCCTCCTCCTCGGTCGGTTCGCAGCTGGGATGGAGGGCGCGAAATTACACGGAATTCTGGGGTCGAACGTTGAAGGAAGGTGTGCAGCTTCGCTTGGGTACCTTGAATCCGTCGCGATCGGTAAGTCGGTACCCGGGACGACCGGAATCGTCCGTTCTGGTTCTCGTTACCGATCCCCTCGCTCTCCCAGGTCTACAAGATGAATCCCGTGCGACGCATTTACGACCCGGCGGCGTTGCCCCGACAATTCGACGCCAGGACCAGGTGGCCACGAGATATCTCCGGCGTAGAGGACCAGGGCTGGTGCGGCGCGTCCTGGTCTATTTCCACGGCTCGCGTCGCCTCCGACAGGTTCGCCGTGATGAGCATGGGTGCCGAGAGCGTTCTTCTCAGTTCGCAACACCTGCTGTCCTGTAACAACAGAGGACAACAAGGGTGTAGAGGCGGCTACTTGGACCGCGCTTGGATGTATCTCAGACGATTCGGGTAATTGCACGACGCATACGCTCCGTCCGTCCGTCCTTGCACGCGCGTCCGCGTGACTCGATTCGATCCTGTGTTCGTTCGTTCGTTCGACTGTCGGCAGGCTGGTCGAAGAGAGCTGCTATCCGTGGACGGGCATGGACCAGCAGTGCAAGTTACGAAAGAGAACGAATTTGAGGATCGCCGGATGCGTTCCTGCCCCGAATCCACTTCGGACGGAATTGTACANCGCACGACGCATACGCTGTCCGTCCGTCCTTGCACGCGCGTCCGCGTGACTCGATTCGATCCTGTGTTCGTTCGACTGTCGGCAGGCTGGTCGAAGAGAGCTGCTATCCGTGGACGGGCATGGACCAGCAGTGCAAGTTACGAAAGAGAACGAATTTGAAGATCGCCGGATGCGTTCCTGCCCCGAATCCACTTCGGACGGAATTGTACAAAGTCGGGCCTGCTTATCGGCTGGGCAACGAAACGGACATCATGCAAGAGATTCTGACGTCCGGGCCTGTTCAAGGTAATACGACGACGACGGCGGCGACGACGACGACGACGATCCCCGCGCGCTTCGAACTAACGTATGCTCGACGACGATCGTTTTAGCCACGATGAGGGTCTATCAAGATTTCTTCTCGTACGAGTCCGGAGTGTACAAACACTCGGCGACCGCCGAGCTGTACGAAACCGGCTACCACTCCGTCAG
>SMSR01013990.1:37780-74356 GCA_019453355.1 Ceratina japonica
CGACGACGACGACGACGATCCCCGCACGCTTCGAACTAACGTATGCTCGACGACGATCGTTTTAGCCACGATGAGGGTCTATCAAGATTTCTTCTCGTACGAGTCCGGAGTGTACAAACACTCGGCGACCGCCGAGCTGTACGAAACCGGCTACCACTCCGTCAGAATCATTGGATGGGGAGAGGAGGCGGAGGACGAGCAGCCTCGTTATAATCGCGTCTCGCCGTTGAAGTACTGGGTAAGTCTCTCTTCCGTTCATCACCGTTCGAACGCGAACGACTGGTCGCAAACAAGCGTACACGAACACTGGTTTCAGCTGGTCGTCAACTCCTGGGGTCGGGGATGGGGCGAGGACGGCCTCTTCCGAATCGAAAGGGGTACCAACGAATGCGAGATCGAGTCGTTCGTACTAGGGGTATGGGCGAAAACGGTCTGACAACGATTAGTTCGTTCGGTAGGTACGTAGGAGGACGAGGAGTAGTCCGCGTCCCCAACGTCGACGTATTCGACGGGACTCCGCTCTTGTCCTCCGCGCTCGTCTCATTAAATGCGTTATCGGCGTTGTTCATTTATCTCGCAACAGTTTCATAGATCTATCGGCATTCGTATACGTACGCGTACGCGTCGTATCTCAATTTTTATTCAACGTTTACGATTGGAACAACATTTAAAATACACGCGTATAACGTTCTTCTACGTGTACGTACGTATTCACGCGTGTATGTAACGTGTGCACGCAGAAATTCGTGAATCTACTTTGTGACGAGGAGACAAAATGACTGAACACCGATGATGAATTCTCTCCGAACGTGCAACGTCGCGTAGATACGTTTTTACGTGAAATATACTAAGCATGTCTGTCCGCATCTATCGTTTTCTTTCCTCCGTCTCTGCGCCGCGACGTTCGCGTCAAACTACCACGCTACGTCGGCTGGTTCTGCAGTGAGGGCTGTACACCTCCAGCTTCTCTCTCGGCGTGTTCATAGCGGAGTAATCGATGGGGAATGGAACGTCGTCCCCTCGAGCGATGCAGGAGTCCGTCATGCAGAGGAAATGTTCTCCAGGTCCGTAGGGGCCTCGGCCGAACAAGAAGTTCGCGAACACAAATCGATACTGTCTCCGACCGAGTGGATGGTCCCCGTTCTATCAAAATAATAATTATTCTTCCCTCGACTCGCGCGCTCACACCCTCTCCTCCTTCCTCTCTCTCTCTCTCTCTCTCTCTCTCTCTCTCTCTCTCTTCGTTCGACCACAGTACAGTACATGGTATTTACCGATGTCAGACAATTATAGGCGACTTCTAAGCATTCGGAGATCCTCTCGGAGTCTACGCCGACAACCGATCCATAGAACGATCCGAGCTCCTTTCTCGAAATTATTCCGTTCGCGGAGTTGTTTATGGCGAGGAACAACGTTTCCGGCAACATTTTCAACCAAAAGGGGATGTCGTCGTAAGTCGCTCCTCCCGGCGGTGCGACGACGCGCGCCCACCATCGCATCCACTCCTCCAAACCAATCCTCTCTCGGTCCTCGCCGCGTTTACTCCCGCGGAGGATCAACTCCGCCAAACCTTGCTCGGCTTCCATCAGACGAAGATACTCGGGCCCGTTCCAAGACCAGTCCGCGAATCTCCGCAACCGCTTTCGAGATCATCGAAATCGAAACGAACGCGATTAGCGCGCCTGTATCGGCCGGTGCAAATCGTGTACGTACACACCGAGGAGACGTCGCCGCCGCCGCCGATGGTATTCGATTCGCTATTATTGCGCTAATATTACCGAGCTGCATCTCCTCGATGGTATGCGTTTACACGCGTGGTGCGAGTACGTACAAGTATAGTATACTGTGGTACGGGCATACCTCCGAAAATATTCTGAAATCTTTCCGGTCGACGAAACCATCTTTGTCGTGATCCAAAATACTGAAAAAGTGCGAGAACTTGTCGCGTTGAACGGCCGACAAATCTTCCGGTTTTCCTTCCTGGTCGAGTTCGATAGCGACTAAATTTTCGTCGCTCGGATATCGACTCACCCACGTAGCTGTTCCGCGTCGAGGACGCAGGAAGAAAAAAAAATAACGGGGGAAGAGTACGAAAAGAACGGGACGAAAAAACGGAAAACGTTCGATTAATGATATGTTCGTTGCTCGTTTCGTTGTTATATAGCATATAGTTGTTCTACTATCGCGTCTGTCTCGCCGCAAAAATAAGACTTAAAATAAACTAACAGATAAAGACTTACTCCAAACGTGGACGCTCCAGCCAGGATGTTCCAGTTCCTTGTCCGCGACGGTCACCGGAACGTTTACGATGTCGTCAACGTTGCTCGAAACGGTTCGCCATCTCTTCAACAAATCTTTGGTTTTGTCGCGCGTACGATCGCAAGCTTGCCGCCAATTGACGATAAATTTGCGCGGGACTTTTAACGCGTTACCGTCCTCCAACCCGAGATCCTGGCTACCGGCGGAACTCCTGCTCCTCTCGGCCGCGTCGATCTCCGTTGCCGCCGCACCGCCGACACCGACCTTGCTCGTTTCCGCCTCCGAACCCTGCATCGCTTCCTGCATGGAAGGATAATAAATCGGATCCTTTATGCTGTCCGAACGGCTCTCCATCGCGAACTAACGCGTACTAGCGCGCACGCCTTCGTCTTTGCTCGCGTACTCGTCGTCGCCGTCGTCGTCGTCGTCGTCGTCGTCCTCCTCGTTAACTATTCCCGTTGCCTCTCTCCTAAAATAATCAATTCCTCGACGAGAGGTCACCGGGTCGCTCGATAATCCGGCGAACACGCGAACCACGTACGACACGCGTTCTTCTCGATTCCGATTTATCCGAAATTATACCGCACCGTGATGACAACGGCACACACACACACGGCCGGTTTCAAACCAAAATTATAGTTAGCCATAATCGCAATCGCGATACGCGACGGTGTTCGAAACTCCAATGCTCGGGGGAGCATAGGAACAATAAGAACGTTTCGTCGCGCGTAAACAACAGACCGTTGACGAAACGCGTTTTAAACAAATAAATGCAAGTCGTATAGTTGCACATACGTGTATTAATGTAACCGCCGCCACCATCGTCGCCGCTCTCACCGAGTTCCGCGAAGTTGCTTCGCTCTCGCTCCTATAGATGTCTGCCGTCGAGACCAAAATATACAACCGAGCGTACCAACTTCGGATAGTCGGGTGGTCGAGGGCCGTGTATACTGTACACGTCGCGTCGACGTGAAGATAGGTCAGCTTCTTCGCGCATGCGCGTCGTTTCCAGTGCCGTATAATAATGCGAGCACCTTGAGGCACGGAGGCTCTCTCATTATTTTTCTATTATCTTGTCGTTATCATTCTATTAACCGTTTTGTATATTGTTGTATTGTTAATTACAACATATATATTTATGTTAAATACTGTGATGAACATAATTTTAGTTAGTTTAGTTTCTCTCTGTTCTGATAAATAAAATATCTCACCTTTTTATTAAATTTTCATCGAGTTATTTTAGAATCCTCTCCTTGCCAATGCCTTCCAACAAAGAATTACGGACTATACATATATATACATGTATTAGCTGTTTCTAATTAAAATTATAAATTTTGCAAAATTATGCAGGGCGATCGCGGTGCCTGATTTTATTGAAACTTGTACGATACTGATGCTGAAATGGCCGCGCATGCGCGTCACTATAGCCCAAGTTCCGACAACGCTTCGTAAGGGCAGTCCTTTATTTCTGTTCTCGTATGGCCGACGGTAAGTGCACGCCGAAAATCGTAATATATTTCGGCGATCTCTACGTTTCGACGAATCGCGTTTAAGAGAAGTTCATCGTTAAGCGTTCCAGCAACGAATATACCCATTATTTCGTACAGTATTTTCACGGGAGTGTCGTATTTATTGCTCGTAACGGGTCGACCAGCGGTCTCGTATTGACACGCGACACGTTTCGTTTACCTCTCCGGGTCAACTAATACCGTCGTTCTCGTTACTCCCTTTCGAATCTTCTGCCATATACGCGCGTCTCGTCCCGACGAAACAAAAACGATTTTTTCGGTCTCATTTTTCAGGGATCGACCATGGGTGCGTATAAATATCTACAGGAACTCTACCGCAAGAAGCAGAGCGACGTGCTCCGCTTCCTGCTGCGTATTCGATGCTGGCAATATCGTCAATTGACCAAGATGCACCGTGCTCCTCGACCATCCAGGCCGGACAAAGCACGCCGTTTGGGATACAAGGCTAAACAAGGTTAGTCCTAGAGATGTTCGATTCTCTTTAAAGGATCGATTTTCGAATCGTTTGTGGATCGAAACGATGAGAATCGATTCTGTTAAAGAATCGAAACCGAGAGGATCGATGGTTTGAAAGTTTCTCTCTCTCTCTCTCTCTCTCTCTCTCTCTCTCATAATAACCTAAGTATACAAGCACATACACACAAAGGATAAAACAAATTTAAAAAGGAAGCAAATGATGCTTAGCACGGGATATATCGTTGAGTGTTTGAGAGATCAGTGCTTTAGTCCAATAACACATTGGATCTTCTTTACGATCAATCAATGGTTGTGTTAGGTCTAGGAGCCTTCCCCAGGGAAAAAGGGATAAAACAGAATAAAGTAACGAAAGAATCGAATTGAAATCGAACTCCCTAATTAGTCCACACGTGTCGTCTTCGACGGCGAGACGTCGTCAGAGTCTCGCGAGATGATGAGATACCATGCACCACTCTTACTGTTCTGTGGTGATACAGTGTACACACTGATTGCGTCTTTGGTTCGATTCGGACGAACGTGAATCGCGCACGAAGACTAATGGTTCTGTTCTGAATCCACAGGCTTCGTCATATTCAGAATTCGTGTGAGGAGGGGAGGTCGTAAACGTCCAGTTCCCAAGGGTGCTACCTACGGCAAGCCGAAGAGTCATGGTGTAAATCAGTTGAAACCTACCAGGAAACTGCAATCCGTGGCTGAAGTAAGCGTCTTTCGTGCTTCTCGTTCGAATCGAAAGTAAAGTATTTTGTGCATCGTTTGCTTGTTCAATTTTCAGGAACGTGTCGGTCGTCGTTGCGGCGGTTTAAGAGTGTTGAACAGTTACTGGGTTGCTCAAGACTCTACGTACAAATATTACGAAGTCGTCCTGGTGGATCCCGCGCATCCGGTAATTATTCTGGTTCACGTTGTTAGATTTTCCATTGCCTATCCTCGCAATCGCTCTAACAATGATGACGATATTGTCACTTGACGTTGATACATTATGATCGATACATCTTCCTTGGATGTCTGAACGAACGAAAAGGACCTGTCGGCGTCGACGCAGCGGTCATTGGCATCGTTAATGATCTTCGCGTTTTTGTGTTTCAGACGGTTCGCAACGATCCGAAGGTGAACTGGGTGTGTAACGCGGTTCATAAACACCGTGAACTTCGTGGAAAAACGTCGGCCGGCAGGAGTTCGCGCGGCCTGGGTAAAGGACATCGATACTCGCAAACGATCGGTGGTTCTCGTCGCGCGGCGTGGCTCAGAAGAAACTCTTTGTCGCTTCGCAGGAAAAGATAAACACCTGCAAACCGCACCGAGATGTTACGTTTTTTCTTTTCTCTTTCCCTTCACTTTACGAAGCATCGCGGTTTGTCATCCGAACGATTACCACCCAATAGACACGGACGATACCTGCTGCGCGCAAGGTATCCAGATACGATCCTCGAAACGTTTGTTTCTCCTTTCGTCGACGCCTCTCTCAACAAGTCGGGGATGAACGATTCGTACACGTTTAATTTCGTACACAGGTACATGATACAATAAAATGCGGTTTAAAAAAAAAAGAAAACAAATTGTATGTTGGGGACGCTTCTTTGGACAGTTGGACGACTCTTATTCTAGAAGCGATGTAGGACTGTGAGGTCGTTCACTGGCCAGGGCCGGACAACGACTTGTCCATGAACTTTTTCTTTGCAAAGCACAGCCACCATTTACTCGGTTTACCGTCCTCTCCGTACACTTTTTCCACGAGCCTCACACCCGTCTCCTGCCGTATTTGTTGCAAATATTGCCTCATAGTATCTGTCGCGAACAAACAAAGAGACGATCAGAGGCCTGTAATGATCCGCCCCACCGCGATTCGATCGCGGCTCGAAGAGAACAAGATTAACCGCTTACCAGCCTCTACGGGATTGATCGGTTTCGCATAAACCGAATTAAGAGGAAAACCTGGATCACCGGGAACGTCGAACTTTGATATAGCGAGTGAATACATTTCGTTCGTCGCTTGAGCTTGAGTCGCACATTTCTGTAATCTTTTCAAGCATTCCGTTATGTATAGCGTGATGTAAATTAAAACTCTGTCGGCCTCGCTCTGAAACGAAACACAGAATTTGAAGGCTGTCGGCCGCTCCGCTCGTTCGTGGCTCGGTGCCGGCAAACGATCGACGGGTACCTTGATTTCGTACGTTCTAAAGAATACGTTCGCTTTGAAGAAGTACAGTGCCTCGTCAATTATGTCCAAATCCTTGTTGTTAAAAGGAGGCGCGGGACCTCTGAAATGCGTCCGAATCGGCAGAAGGGCCATATTACCGATATTCCCATTATTTTCAACGAAACTCGAATGATACGCCTGGGAGAAAGAAATGCAGTTCCATCACAGGGGATCGATCTCGATTACGTTGGTAGAGACTCCCCGGTATCTGTACAATGATTGCACGAACGTCTGAGTCGAACGTTTCTGCTCGACGGTCCCATACTCACAGGCATTTTAACAAATCGACCGTGTTCCCCTTCGCCTGTCAAATTATTGTTCGATTCGTTTTTCACTGGTTCAGTGTTTCAGTGGGCGATGCCGATAACACCGTGTGAACCACTGCGACCACTCCTCGTATTCGTATTCCAGCCAGACGAGGATATCGTGTCATTCCTGAACACCGCTGAACGGCTAAGCGTTGCGGCACAGTTCCGCTGTTTCTCGACGCACGGCGCCGCGATCAAAATTCCTAAAGCCGCGCTGCAGTATCGCTGCATGAAGATCGTCACGAAGATCGAGAACGCGCGGTCTCGTCGCGAGTCGCGAATCAGAGTTCGTCGTTGTAAGTGCGGCGGGAAAAGTGACAGATTTTTCCCGCGTACGACCGTACGACGCAGTACGATCTCGTACGCGAGTACCGTGCCGTTTGACAATAAACGTCGATTTAATGTGGTTTCAAAATGAGCTTGGTTCGTTCTATCGTGGAACGTGAAAAAGGATTTGGTAATTTAGTTTTGAGTACTTCACGCGATGAAAAATTCGTCGTTACGTTCGTCGCGTTAGCGCTGTGACATACAGGTTATGCGTTCGATTCGAAACACTGTTCCGTCTTCTGTCCAATGCTTAAAATAACTGATCTTTCTTTCGTACGATATACTATATAATACCGCGATACGCGAAACAGCGTCGCAGAACGATCGTCTTGAAAAAATGATAACTTTTTCCAGCGTCGATACGCGATTACGACGTCGCTCTGTACCGTTTGAGATGTTACGAGAGCGACGTTTACCATGGTATCGATCCCAGTACGGACGCGAGCACCGTTCTTTATTCGGAACCACCGGCGTTCGCGTGTCGATTTTGTACGACGCGAGGACACGAACAGGTGATCGCTTTGGCGAACGAGGACGGAAGGATCGCCTTGCAAGATACGAGCTTCAGTTACAAGTCGCACCAGCTGCCGAACGGTGCTCAGGTATCGAGAGCGTATTTTGCTCGTGCTTTGACTCTTTTAGTACCGGAGGCCGATATATCAGCCCGCACCTTGTAGCTCTTTACTATTCGCATTGCGAGAGATCTCTATCCCAAAAGAAATTTATAATACGGTATATTAAAAAGTTAATGACATCGCTTTATTCTCTATTTCGTCCTTAATACGTCGCTTTTTGAATTATGTAAATATCATTTTTAGTTTGGTTTTTATGAGCTTTTTCCCAAGCTCTAGTAAATTCGTCAAATTCGTCCGGTTATCTTCGCATAGGCACCTCTTTTTTCGCCCGGTACTAAAAGGGTTAAAATGGAAGAGGACCGGTATTAGACCGTCGTTGTTGTTTTCCACTTGCAGGCACACTGTAACGCGATATTCGACGTCGCGTGGATGCCAGGGGAATTGAAATTGGTCACGGCATCGGGCGACCATACCGCTAAATTATGGGACGTAGGCGGTTCCGATATAAAACAAGTCGACTGTTTTCATGCTCATACGAGAAGCGTCAAAACGGCGGTATTTCGTTATCAGGATCAAGGTATTTCTTTCTTTCGTTTTATACGCCATCCTTCCTGATCCATCCGTCGTCAACGCCTCTGGACCGCGTTTAAGACACGTATACGTGGTTCTAGCCGTGTTCGCTACCGGAGCCAGGGACGGTTGTATAATGATATGGGACGTCAGAGCCAGTCATCTGGAACGTCGCAAGCCAGACAATTGTATCGTTAATGCGCACAACGTCGGAGCTCTGAGTAACGTCAGACAACGCAGGACCGTCGGTCACGTGTCCAAAGCTCAAAGCATCACGGGTTTAGCCTTTCAAGACGACTTCACATTGATATCGTGCGCAGCTGGAGACGGGCAAGTTTTTCAACAGAAATATCTGTTTGTCGCTCTCAAAATCGAGTTCAGAAACGACTACGAGCCAATACGCTCGGACTTACATTTTTGTTTGAACAGTTTGATAAAGGTCTGGGACTTGCGGAAGAACTATACCGTTCATAAGAAGGATCCAGTGGCCAAGCATACGCTGAATCGCGTCGAGAACAGTAGAAGGACTGGTTTTTCGTCGTTGTTGATATGTCCCGCTAGAATTACTCTGTACGCGAGTTGTATGGATAATATCATATATGCGTATAACATATCATCGTACAATCCCAAGCCAAGTAAGGAAAAACTGATCTCACGGATACGTAGGTGCGCGAGCGGTCTCCGCGATCGTCACCATTTATCTTTCTCTTTCTTCAGTGGGAGAATTCTATGGACATCAGAACCGTACATACTACGTGAAGACCTGTTTGAGTCCCGATGGACGATACATCGCCAGTGGTTCTAGCGACGAACTCGCATATATTTGGCGCACAAACAAACCAGGAGCACCGATCGTACAACTTTCGGGACACACCGAAGAAGTCACTTGCATAGCGTGGTGCGGCGTCGGAGAAACCAAGGTAACCACGATATTTTTCACGTTTTCTTTTTTATTATTATTTTTTTAATTTGCAACGCGATCGTCGTTTTCCGCCGTAGCTGATCACCTGTTCGGACGATTCGTGTCATCGAATTTGGAGAGTCGGCTACGAACATAGGATGGACAACGAAGAGATAGAGGTACGCGGTCGCGCGATACCTGTCTCCCGTAACGATCCATTAGAGAATTTGAAATTGGAGACTACGCCGACCGTCACGCGACGTCGTATAGCCGCTCAAGAATCGACTCCGGGATCCGACGATAATCCGAGGACTCCCGGTTCGTACGATCGAAACGAGGTCGGCGGTGTCGGTGATCAAAACCGGTCGAACGTCGTCGACGCTGTTGCTGCCGACAGTTCGATGAAAAGAAGTTACTCCCGAATGATGCTGGCCGGGTGGTCGTGGTCCGACGGGAAATTTAAATCGGTTTTGTCCCCGATACAAGAGAACGTTCCCGAGTCCGCCCCGAAACGAATTCATTTGGAAAATCGCGGTGCGCGCAGATTGTTTAGTCCGTGCAACGACAACGGTTCGTCGTTCTACAGAGGCTACGAGTCCGACGAACCGAGCACAAGCAGTTCGTCCGGCGGAGCTGCGGAGAGGAAAACTGACGATATTCATTTTTCGCCCACGTCGAACCTTCCGAATTTCGTTATCGACGGTACGGCGCCGCATCTGCTACAGTTATCGCCACAAAAGTACAAAGAGAACGTAGATTGGTTGACGAGAATACGAAGAGAGAAGTACGAACAGAAAAGGGGTGGGGCGGCGGCAGCAGCAGCGAAAACGGTGTCGGAAAGATTGGCCAGTCCCGTTTCGCACGCAACGCCTGCCAGGAGAAACCGCAGATCTCGCTCGACGGAACCACAAAAAGTATCTAAAATACCGAGAAGTCCAGCGACAGCTCCTTCGCCAGCGTCCTCCCTACTGAATTTCTTCAAAGTTACCGGGAAGGATTGCAACGACGGTTGTTAGCTCTTGGACGATTCCCATTTCGAATTTCCTACAAAAAGCTGTACGAGATAGTATAGAATAGATGTAAGTATCTTATATGAGAGAGAGGGAGAGAGAGTGAGAGCGAGTGAAAGAGAGAAGAGCGCATTCTTCAACGACACGACGATACGAGGAAAACGATAGCGAGATATCCAAGTATTACACGAAATGCGGAAAGATAGATTATTTGTACGTATACTCAAAAGTGTCATGTTCGAGTGATAATAGGTTAGGCATCTAGATATTTTTTTATACGTAACGATGTAAATTATTTTTATAATATAACATAATTAAAATAGAACGTTGTCAACGATACTCATTGATTGCCGCCGCAATCGTGTCGTGAAATGAGATCGGCGAGGAGTAGGCTTGATTAAAAATGATTTTATTTACAATGTACCACGTGTGGATACGCGATGAATCGTTGGTCAATCGTTCGTCTGGGAGCAAAATACTTTTACCGCTCGTGGAAGCAATTTAATTTCAACAGGTTTCAATTCGTATTCCTCGTTGTCGATGTACAACGTGTAATCTCTGTCGACCTACACAAAAGAACGTACACAACGCATATAGATACACTTGGTGCTCAATTCCAAGGAAAATTCGATAAATCTGTCTATCACCGAGGCGACGATACCTTTTTTGGATTCAATTCGATTGTCTTTGCTTCTGTCACTTGCTCGCACAACGACTCGTCGTCCTTGTCATACTCTTTCTTCCAGCCTTCGGACACGAACGAAAAATAGCCGATATTCTTTGGACCTAGAGTAGAGGAGATCGGGGTCACAGAGATAAAGAGACATTCGATTATGATTTTATAGAACTGATAACCCGATTTGTTCGGTTACCTATTTTCACTTTTAAACTCGATTGCAACGACGACGTATCTCGTGATCTGTCTACGTTCAAGGTTTCTACGTGCAATTCGTTGGTCGATACAGCTAATTCGTGAACGACGTCGCAGTCCTTGTTTATGATTTTGCTATAATCGACATTTTCTGAAAAGACATGATCTGTACTTACTGCCGCCGTCCCGCGAATAACGATTTTCAACGTCCGAACGTACCCGTACCGATGACATTTCTCTTGGGTACAAACACGTGCCACCACCTCGCAGTCGTATTGAAATATCCGCTCTGCGAAGTTTTCGAATTACAACGGGAACAACCGTCGCAAGGAAGCGTATACTTTAGAACTGCGTCGCAATATTCGTTCAGATCGACGTTGAACCCATTGAATACATAAGTCGCGTATCTGCATAGCATACACGTTTCGTATTAATACAGCTCGAGGCGATTATCGGCCGCTCGTCAAAAACACGGTGGTGTACACGTACTTTCTCAACGGCCCCCAGTACCAGTACTTGTTGGCCGTGGAATTCGCGTTTTTCCATGCACCCCATTCAACCGCTCCCATCGCGTAAATCGGCTTTATCGGTTCCTCAGGATTCTCCTACGCGAGTAGAGAAAGAAACGGGTATACGAGTTACAACAAGAAGTCGCGTGTGTCGGCGGCGGCGGCGGTGGTGGTGGAACGGTGTAAGTATACCTCGAGCGGTTTGACTTGAATCATGTCCATCATTTTCGATCGTTCGTTTATGATAGCCATCGTCGCTTCTATCATTTGCTTCACGTCCGGCAAGTCGTCGTACTCTTGGTACAACGATTTGGCTAACTTGTTCGTTTGCCCCAATGGTAAAATACCAATGGGACACCGCTCGACCGAACTCAAATTGTAATCGTATTTTCTCACTAATCCGGTTAAAACGTCGGACAAAGTACCGTCACCTCCTGCGACTATTATCGCGTCGGTAGGCGTGTTCAAGTTCATTATAATTTTTCTAGCGTCGTTCTGCGATTCAGTTTGTATTATTGTCAAAGCGATTCCAGCTAAGTGCAGAAGCGGTTCGCAATACTTCTCAAAATATTTCTTGGCCTTCCTGAAAGATCACGGAGGGGGGAGTAATTAATGATGAACGATTCGTTTACAAGACGTTTAGATCTATCTGGACGAAGCGTGACGACCACCAACCCTTTTCTCGCAACTGGATTCAAAATAATCGTTACGTGGCGAGGTTTCACAGTCGTTTGAAGAGGAGCATCGCCGACGCGGGACACGCTCTCGCAGTAGTCTCTCATCAATCGATCGGTACTGCAAAAGTTTATCTTCGTAACGGTACCTCGAACGCAATCACGGATTGCAAAATTTTCCTCAAAAACTTACTCGTATACTTCCTTACTGTATAAACCTCCGTACGACAGAGCTGCGACTCCTACCACCGACTTCTTCCAATGAAAAAGTGTCATGTTCGAGTGATAATAGGTTAGGCATCTAGATATTTTTTTATACGTAACGATGTAAATTATTTTTATAATATAACATAATTAAAATAGATCGTTGTCAATGATACTCATTGATTGCCGCCGCAATCGTGTCGTGAAATGAGATCGGCGAGGAGTAGGCTTGATTAAAAATGATTTTATTTACAATGTACCACGTGTGGATACGCGATGAATCGTTGGTCAATCGTTCGTCTGGGAGCAAAATACTTTTACCGCTCGTGGAAGCAATTTAATTTCAACAGGTTTCAATTCGTATTCCTCGTTGTCGATGTACAACGTGTAATCTCTGTCGATCTACACAAAAGAACGTACACAACGCATATAGATACACTTGGTGCTCAATTCCAAGGAAAATTCGATAAATCTGTCTATCACCGAGGCGACGATACCTTTTTTGGATTCAATTCTATGGTCTTTGCTTCTGTCACTTGCTCGCACAACGACTCGTCGTCCTTGTCATACTCTTTCTTCCAGCCTTCGGACACGAACGAAAAATAGCCGATATTCTTTGGACCTAGAGTAGAGGAGATCGGGGTCACAGAGATAAAGAGACATTCGATTATGATTTTATAGAACTGATAACCCGATTTGTTCGGTTACCTATTTTCACTTTTAAACTCGATTGCAACGACGACGTATCTCGTGATCTGTCTACGTTCAAGGTTTCTACGTGCAATTCGTTGGTCGATACAGCTAATTCGTGAACGACGTCGCAGTCCTTGTTTATGATTTTGCTATAATCGACATTTTCTGAAAAGACATGATCTGTACTTACTGCCGCCGTCCCGCGAATAACGATTTTCAACGTCCGAACGTACCCGTACCGATGACATTTCTCTTGGGTACAAACACGTGCCACCACCTCGCAGTCGTATTGAAATATCCGCTCTGCGAAGTTTTCGAATTACAACGGGAACAACCGTCGCAAGGAAGCGTATACTTTAGAACTGCGTCGCAATATTCGTTCAGATCGACGTTGAACCCATTGAATACATAAGTCGCGTATCTGCATAGCATACACGTTTCGTATTAATACAGCTCGAGGCGATTATCGGCCGCTCGTCAAAAACACGGTGGTGTACACGTACTTTCTCAACGGCCCCCAGTACCAGTACTTGTTGGCCGTGGAATTCGCGTTTTTCCATGCACCCCATTCAACCGCTCCCATCGCGTAAATCGGCTTTATCGGTTCCTCAGGATTCTCCTACGCGAGTAGAGAAAGAAACGGGTATACGAGTTACAACAAGAAGTCGCGTGTGTCGGCGGCGGCGGCGGTGGTGGTGGAACGGTGTAAGTATACCTCGAGCGGTTTGACTTGAATCATGTCCATCATTTTCGATCGTTCGTTTATGATAGCCATCGTCGCTTCTATCATTTGCTTCACGTCCGGCAAGTCGTCGTACTCTTGGTACAACGATTTGGCTAACTTGTTCGTTTGCCCCAATGGTAAAATACCAATGGGACACCGCTCGACCGAACTCAAATTGTAATCGTATTTTCTCACTAATCCGGTTAAAACGTCGGACAAAGTACCGTCACCTCCTGCGACTATTATCGCGTCGGTAGGCGTGTTCAAGTTCATTATAATTTTTCTAGCGTCGTTCTGCGATTCAGTTTGTATTATTGTCAAAGCGATTCCAGCTAAGTGCAGAAGCGGTTCGCAATACTTCTCAAAATATTTCTTGGCCTTCCTGAAAGATCACGGAGGGGGGAGTAATTAATGATGAACGATTCGTTTACAAGACGTTTAGATCTATCTGGACGAAGCGTGACGACCACCAACCCTTTTCTCGCAACTGGATTCAAAATAATCGTTACGTGGCGAGGTTTCACAGTCGTTTGAAGAGGAGCATCGCCGACGCGGGACACGCTCTCGCAGTAGTCTCTCATCAATCGATCGGTACTGCAAAAGTTTATCTTCGTAACGGTACCTCGAACGCAATCACGGATTGCAAAATTTTCCTCAAAAACTTACTCGTATACTTCCTTACTGTATAAACCTCCGTACGACAGAGCTGCGACTCCTACCACCGACTTCTTCCAATGATTCCGTACGGTTCGAAAGAAATTTAATATTTTCGCCATCTCTATCGAATTTCTTATTTTTTACTTCCAACTTCCAACGAAACGATCAATTTCAACAAACGGTTCGTGGCATGCCTCCGCGATCTACCGATGCATTGCTTTCCGTAAACGATTTAACTTTCTTATTGTCCACGATACGTCCTGACCGTGACGGGTGGTCACGTACATGTCATCGACGTTCACATAAAAATCCTCGAACCTCAACGGCTTGCTGTAAAAGAAATGTGGAGAAAAGGACTGACGCTGGAACCTGCCTGGGACCGGGGGGTCACCGCGGCGGGCAAGGACGAACGAGGTTAGTTATGGNGTTCACAGTTATATTCTGCGTTTTATTGTTCCATGCGAGTTCGGCCTTTAACAAATACTCCGCGACAGCGAACGAACCCGAAGATCCTTTGCGATTTGCAAACTCTCTGCGCGAACTGGACAAGCCGTTTCGCGTGGCGAAATTGAACGTGTTGTGGGTAAAAGCGAAGAACGTGAGTATTCGCGCGGTGCGTGCTCCCGACGACCGCACAGACCGTTCGAACGATTTTATTTTCACTCTTCCCATCGTCGTCTAGCGATTGACAGATACGAAACTGCGGTCGATCTTCAGCGATCTCAAGATTCACGACGAGGAGGAGATCGCGTACAAACACTTCCGAGCCGACGGCAAAGATCCGTACGGCGAGGAAGAAGCGCGTTTGCGAAGTAAACTGATAGGTAAGCGAGAATACGACGAATACGTGTACCCGGGGCCCGGATGAAATCTGGCCGTGACGAGCAGAGGTACCACGGCTCGTCGCGGCATTCTCTCGTTCGTCGCCGACGATCTCATTCGTCGTTTCTCTTCCCAAGGGATTATGAGCACTTACGGGATATTGGAGCGTTTCGAGGATACCGAGGATCCGGCGTTGTTGGATCGACACCGCGCCTTAAACGATGGAAAAAATAATTATGCCGCTCGTAAACGGGACGTTTTCAAAGACGCGAGATTGAATAAATTATGGGCCGAAGCCGAGGCGGCAGGGTTTACGGGTGAGTCGTGCGATACGTTAGACCGACGACCGTTCTTCTCCACCTCCTCCGATTCAGACCGCGGATGTTTTTCCGGTCTGCCGTCGTTCGAGATGAGTGAATCGTCGCGTAATGTGTTGCAGACGAGGAACTGCTAGCCCTGAAGGAAGAGTTTCAACGCCATCAGGAGAGAGTGGACGAGTACACGAATCTGTTGAGAGACGTGGAAGCTAATGACCCGCGTGAAAGTTAGCACCCTTCCTTCTGACGCGACCTAAAATTTCGCTTCGATCTCGATACACGTTCGCGATCAAACTCGTCTCTCGCCTACTACGTTCACAAATAGTAGTTCTCGGGTTTGACCCGCGTCCTCCACGAGCACTCTTATCCCAACGTTTACGCGATATGACAATGAATTTATCAGTACGTCTCTGTGTACGCCTGCGACCGAACCCGACCGCAACGTCGGCGAAACGTCGGGATAAGAGTCCTCGTGCCAAAAGCCTCGTAGCTTTACGTACTATACGTTCTACCGCAGACCGTCGTCGTTTGCCCCACGACCAACGATTCGCCGCTGCCGGTGTCCGGAACGAGATCGACACCGAGGAAGAAGAGATATCGAACGATCTACGACCGAAAGACGAGCCGTTGGATCACGCGGAAAAGGCGACTCTCTTGAGGTGCGTGCCGGCGGCGGTCTTTTCACCGCTTTTCTTCGACTACGACCTTTTTCTCTGATATCGAACGAAATTCTTCAGGGAGAAACATTTGGAACTCAGGGACGGGTACGATCGTTTGGACAGATTGACCGGCAAGGGCCCGAATCACAAACGATTCGTCGAGCCGAAGGTGCAAGGTTTGTGGCGCGTCGTCTTGGAAGCCGATTTTTCTCCCGAAGAACGAGCAACCTTGAAAGTAAGCGTCCGTGTGTACGGATCCAAATCCGCTTCTTTGTTCCCAATTTCGCGCGCGTATCATCATCGATGACTCGATTTTTGTCGTCAGGACGAATTGATGCATTACGAAGGAAGGTTATTGAAGTTGAGGCATTATCACGCGGAAGCCGCTTTGGGGGCCGCGAATCGAGAGAAGACGTTCGACGCGGAGAACTCTACTTTGGAACAGAGGATAAAGAAACACGCGAGAACCGTCCAAAAGCTTCATGCCGATCTCGAAGCAAAGATCGTACGAAGACACTCGGAACTTTGACGACGACGACGACGACGACGACGACGACGAACGGCATAGTCATAGGAATTCGTACTCCGCGGACGTTACTCGTCGGAGGGGGGACTACCATCGCTCTCCGAAGACGACGAAAACTATATCGTTTGCTACTCACATACGTTCCAGTCACAGTTCACCGATCTGCGTCTGTGTACGTATTATTGTACTTTTTACCGACCTCATCGCGTCTGCGTTATTAAAACTGGTTATACCGTTTACTTGCGGCTGTTGAAAAATTTCTTGGCCGACTCGCGGTCTACCCCCGCTGCTCGCCTTCCGACCGGTAGCAACGGCGGTGTGCGACGCGACGTCGATACGTTGCCATAGCGATCGGTGTCAAATTGTGAAATTTGCTCGACGACGCACGGACAGCGGCGTATAGTGGGTGTGGAATCGGGTCTTTTGAGAATAATTTCGTAAATCGGAATTCCGAGTCGAGACGGCGAATGGCGACGGCGGCACAGACGATCAAGGATCGAGCGATCCCCGCCATGGATACTCTGGTTAAATACGATAATCCGGTGCTGGTCACGACTCGTCCGGAAAAGGTTCGCGTTTTATTGGTCTTGACATCGTTTCAGTACGTCGTTCGACGTTGTTTTCGAGCGGCGCGCGACGTCGCATCTACTGATTTCGAATCGTTTCGAACCCGAAAGGTAACGAAAGAACAGGCACCGAGAATAGGTGCTGCGGTTTGTAAGGTCGAGACTACTGTTCCTACGCTCGACGCGAGACACGAGACTTCCGAAATTTTAAACAGGATTCTACCTCCTAAACAATGGGAAGAGGACGGTCAATTATGGACTCAACGGGTGAGACCCGCTATTTTCCTCTGCTTGCCTTTACGTCGACTGGNAGCGGCGTATAGTGGGTGTGGAATCGGGTCTTTTGAGAATAATTTCGTAAATCGGAATTCCGAGTCGAGACGGCGAATGGCGACGGCGGCACAGACGATCAAGGATCGAGCGATCCCCGCCATGGATACTCTGGTTAAATACGATAATCCGGTGCTGGTCACGACTCGTCCGGAAAAGGTTCGCGTTTTATTGGTCTTGACATCGTTTCAGTACGTCGTTCGACGTTGTTTTCGAGCGGCGCGCGACGTCGCATCTACTGATTTCGAATCGTTTCGAACCCGAAAGGTAACGAAAGAACAGGCACCGAGAATAGGTGCTGCGGTTTGTAAGGTCGAGACTACTGTTCCTACGCTCGACGCGAGACACGAGACTTCCGAAATTTTAAACAGGATTCTACCTCCTAAACAATGGGAAGAGGACGGTCAATTATGGACTCAACGGGTGAGACCCGCTATTTTCCTCTGCTTGCCTTTACGTCGACTGGTGCAGCGATTGCACGTTCGCGTCGTTTCGTATCGTCGTGATTTACGTTTGTTCGGCACCGCGGCCACAGGTATCGAGTACTCCGGCCACGAGACTGGACGTCGTCAATCTGCAGGAACAGCTGGACATGAGATTGCAACAGAGACAGGCGAGGGAGACCGGTATCTGTCCTGTGCGCAGGGAGCTCTACACGCAATGCTTCGGTAACTCGGTTTTCTTTTTCTTCTTCTTCCTCGTTTTGCCGTCGCCCTGCACGGTGGATCGACCGGCGGCGATACGGACCCACCTCCGTTCTCTGTTTCCGTTAGACGAAGTGATNGCCTCGTTTACCGTCTGCCCGCGTGGTGGATCGATCGCGGCGATACGGACCCACCTCCGTTCTCTGTTTCCGTTAGACGAAGTGATACGGCAAGTGACGGTCAACTGCGCGGAACGTGGCCTACTCTTACTCAGAATTCGGGACGAGCTGAAGATGACGTTGGCCGCGTATCAGACCTTGTACCAGAGCAGTATCGCTTTTGGTATGCGCAAAGCTCTTCAGGTATGCCCTCCTCCCCACTCCGTACGTCGTGTACGTCGAGGAATCGTCGACTGCCCGGTTTGCTTTAATGAGATTCTACTTCTACTCGTTCTGGGGTCGATCGCGGCTGCGGTGCCACGGTCGTCGTCGGGAAGGCTGAACAAGGGAAGGAGGACTTGATCGCAGCTGCGGACGAGTTACAAATGCAAAAAGCCGAGTTGGAAAAGACGGTCGTCGAGCTGAAACAGAAATTCGAACAGGCCGAGAAGAGAGCGGCCGAATTGAGGGAGGCGGAAGAGAAGAAGCACATGGAGGAGATCCAGTTTTTGAAGAAAACGAATCAGCAGTTGAAAACGCAATTGGAAGGAATCATCGCGCCGAAGAGATAAATCGCACGCGCGCGGTAGACGAACGAACGTGCATATTTACTTTCGTCCCATTACCGATGGTACACCTCGAGTAATCGCTTTGTAGTCGAATCGAAAACCGATCGATAATTAAGCAGAAGAAAAATCGTGTACTCGCTGGAAATAAACGAGTCCGCGATCATGGGTTTCAATATAAATCGAATTTAATAAATATATATATTTTATAAAATAGCTATAGTCGTATATAGGACCATTTTTGTTGCGACGATAGATAAAAATACTATTTCGACGTTACATCCCGAGGCATCTCGGTGTCTATTATTAACTTATGAAAAAGTATAAAATACAAATTGTATAAGGTACGAAGATACGCACGAGGATCGACTGATCCCGCGCGTTACACCGGTCCAACGACGCACGAACTATAAACACTCGCGCTGGTACTGGCTGGTCGTTCGTTGAGCACGGCCCGCGAAACGGGAATACGAAGTGATTCAGTTACGTCTACTGACGCAAGAGCAGCGGCGTGCTTCCTCTGAAGATGTGCGATAGGTGTAACTGTTGGCGCGGGCACAGACAAAAGATACGGGGTCCGTCGTTGGAACGCAGCGAGTCGATCCTCCTACTACTGGTTTCCTAGTCTTCCGGCCGTTTCGCACCAAGATCGCGGCCGCGGGTCCGCGATCAATGACGACCCTTCTTCGAACGTTTTCGTTTCTTCTTATTCTTATTCGTCGTCGTTGTCGTCGTCGTTGTCGTCGTAACGAGAACGGTGCGAGCGGGACTCGTTTTAGGAGCGACGACGTCGCTCGTCTCTTCGCTGGTGGCACTCGCATCGGCTGGTATCACCGCGTCGTTTTGCTCTCGCGGCGGAGGGGTACTCGCGACGGTAGACGATCGCTCGATCGCCACGTCTTCGCTCTCGCTCTCGGCGTCGCTGGCACCGGTTCCNTCACCGCGTCGTTCTGCTCTCGCGGCGGAGGGGTACTCGCGACGGTAGACGATCGGTCGATCGCCACGTCTTCGCTCTCGCTCTCGGCGTCGCTGGCACCGGTTCCCGTCCCGGTGCTCGTCACGCTTTCTACCTCGTCTTCGGCGTTACTCAATTCCAGTGATATGATCTTTTCTCGCAGAGTTTCGACCTGGTTTTGGCATAAAAAAAAAAGTCGCTCTTTCACTCTTCGTCGATGATTCGCGTCGGCAACAAAGGCAAACGGCAAATAATTTTCGTTCGCGCACGAGTAATTCAGAAACGTAATTAATCTCGTCGATTCGATTGAAAGGTACACGGTGTACACACGGTGTACACGCGGTGAACGTAAGCGATTACAGTATAAGCGATGACACGTCGATCGACGAGGCCAAAGTGATTCCCGGATCGGATACACAGGTCCCTCCTCCCACGCCCTACCGTTCTCACATGCTCGGCTCGAACGCGGTCAGCGACGACCGACGATCGAAAAAGATGAATAACAGCATTAGCGACAGCGTGCGAGAAGAAGAGTTTGTTAGTGCGTGGACGGCAGCGCGCGCGTGTGTGTGTGTGAATGAGATCGATTGACCAGGGTGGTGCAGGTCGCGCTTCCGATATCGGATCCGGTTCGTGAGTGAAACCAGAGCCAGAAACACGACCACCGTCGAATCGACCAAGTCGACGCACGGCGACTACGACGCAATGCTCGATAGATACTTGGTGCGCAACGTTTTGTGCAAGCTCTATGATTATAATACCTGTCGCTCAATGAGCTTCTCGACGTATTCGACCGTTCGGACGCGACGTTCACCCGTCACCTCGTCCACGTATTCCTCGGTACGTCGAGTGACCTTCTCGTCCACTATTTTCTCGGATTCGCGTATCTCTTTAGGGGGACCCACTTTGCTGCGTACAGCGAGTTTGGGAAAATCTGCGCTAGACGGCCGTAACGTAGCGAACTATATGAGATACACAGAGAGACAGACAAAGGAGATAAACCATTTTGAGTAGTCGACGCGATCGATCGCGATTACGAACAACGGAGGAACAAAGTTAGAACTATGGCCAAGCAAAGAGGTGTAGTTAGTAGACAGACGATACGAGCGTTATCGATGGTTAATTCGTTTCGGACGCGTAGCTGGATCGCGACACGTTTGATACTTAGTCTTTGCGGGTGCGGCGACTCCGCGGACGGATCGCCACGGATATAGAATTGTGTACGAAACGACGACGCTTACGTCGGTCGGCGGCTTCCCTGGTTCGTCGTGGGTGACGGCGGCATCCGTGGAACCTTGCACCGTATCTGTCTCGTCTGCGTCGCGATTCGTGGTATCCACCATTTCGCTCATTTTCTTAATCACTAGCTGCGCTTGAAGGGCATCCTACGCAGACACACGCGCACACGCGATTTCCTATTATTTGTTACGTGACCGCTTCGAACCGATTCGTACGCGTCGTTATTATTGTTCGAGTCGTACTTTCGATCGAAGGAGTACTCGGATCGGAGACTACTCGACGTTTACCTGCTCGAGAGATTTTAAGCGGGCTTGTCTCCACGCCGCTCGCTTTTCCGCTCTCAAAGCTCTCTGCTGGGCAGGACTCAAATGACTCTCTTCGTCTTCGTCCGAGACGACGATGCCCTAAAGAGAACGAACGCACGAATTAGAAGAATGCGAGGCGAGTACGAGAGATGATCGATGAAACGCGCATGAAACGATCGGAAGTACAACCGTATTTACGCGTATCGATAGTACGAACGATGTAAACGATACCTCCTGCGCCAGTCTCTCCTTCAAGCGACGTTCCGCTTTTGCCGTCCTTACGCTGGTCGGAAGATTCTGCAGAAGGGGGATCGAACTTCGCGAACTCAGTCGGCTACTGTAAGGTAACGAGCATGCACGCTGACAAATCATCTACCGAAGTGCCGAACGTTCGAACGTTCGAACGTTCGTATTCGTTAGAAACAGAGCAGTTTTCGACGTTCGGCACAAAGGCTTTTGTGAGAAATTGTTTGCGAAACGCGACTCGTCTAAAGCACGCTGACAAACGACGATCGGGACACCATGAAATTATACCGCGCGCCACGCATCTTCTCGTACGACGTCTGAGTCTAGTGCGAGTTGTGAGGAAAGTGCGTCGCGCGGGGTCACGGGGGGTTGGATCGATCGATCGATCGACAAAACTACCGAAATTATTATTTTGCTGGACCGCGAAGAAAGGAGAAAGAATGCGGAGAGCGTCGGTTTATTGTCGATGGAAATGGCCACGCGGTCGTATACGACCATGCAAATGCCCGTGTGCAAGCGCAACCACAACCTGAAGAACCGGTGCAAGGTACAACGCGAGTGCGGACGCTTAAGCGTATGTACAGACGTAACGCGAGTCGCGATGTATATGCTGTATAGTTAAAGAGAAGCGATCGCGAGACGGTGACAAACTTTTTGCGCGCTACCACTCCGACGCATACCCGCCGCCGCCGCCGCCGCCGCCGCCACCGCCTTCGCCGTCGCCGCCGGTGATCCGGTGAAGAGCATGCACGCTTTTACGAAACAAAACTCGATCGGCTACGACGAAAAGCACCTGCCGCTATAAATTGCATATACAACACGTGAAATCCATTGCACGGGTATAAAAATACTTTGATTGTTACTATATTCCCTGTCTGTTCGATATTTACACGTCGTTCAGTCGTTTAGCATTGACGCGTCGACGTATCGTTCTTAGGAACAATTATTTTTCGGTTAAAAGATTGTTTTTCGTACGTGGTCGTTATATACGTCGACTGCCCGTCTTTCAACTGGAAAACAATTAACACGATTACAATACACGTGTACTTTGACATGCAGAATATAAATGCGTTTTACGTATATTCGTAATTCGATATTCTCGTGCGTTACGAATTTTTCCAAGTCTTTTCAAGTTCGTCGTGGTGTGTTGAGTAGAAACGAAAAAGAAACCGGGTACCAAGGTAAAAAAGGTTTTAATGATCACACGTTAAAACGCGTAGAATGCGAGTACAACTCGTTAGCTGAGCTTACTTCGGTCGCCGGTTATCCTGCTGCTGCTGCTGCTGTTGCTGTTGCTGTTGCTGTTGTTGTTGATCGTCGAACGTTTCCTCTGGATCTTCCAAACCTTCGTTTTCGTCGAGTCGAGCCCAAGACTTCAATTCGTCCCGCGTCAGGGTAGCGATCTTTTTCTCTGAAAGCACACGCCACCGTCGGCGGCGAATCGTTAACGACGATCGACGATCGATTCAACGGGCGGCGGTACGACATACCTTCTTCTTGCCTCATCTTCTCGACCTCGTCCTGACTTAGAAAACTGAATACTTTCTCTGAAACGAATACAGAACAGAGATGTACGAGACGCGTGATAACGCGAGCGACGCGTACTACGATTATACATATCGCGTTCGTCGCGTATTTCAAAGTTACTGTTCGCTACCTGGTTTGGGGGAAGGTTTCAAATGTTCCTCCATGGCACTTTCAAACAATTTCTTTTTATCGCTAACCGACATCTTTACTAAAGGCGGTGTTGGTGATTGCGCTGGCGAAAGCTACATTTCAAAACGTACAACGCATTAATATCCAGGAAGAGACAGTATTTCTCATCGGCGATGAGATAAAAATATTTTTTTATGATAAATGCCCAGTGCGCATACACTCGTTCTTGTTAATGGCATCGTCGCGTCGAGATATCATGCATGGACGCAGGGAACGAAACGTTTGTTAATACGCGGAACTGACCGTCGGTCGAATCGAAAGCACTAACTCTAACGCGAATCGAGTAAAAAGAAAGAGGATAGAATCGGCGCGTTACCGGTATTAGATGTCATGCTTTTGAAAACCCACCTCCTCGACCCAGCGGTTACTCCCATCGACAGAGCGTGCGTTCTGTCGTTTACCACCAAAAGAAGCCGACGTGCCATGATCTTCAGCGACGGACGTAGGAGAGGTCAGAGGTGTCGGAGGAAGTTTGAAACCGCCGCGAGAACGAGGAACGGTGACGGCGGTGGTTCGGATCGGAGGGGTTTCGGGACGATCTCTCTTTGCGTAAATCGTCGTTGGCGTTGTGACGAGGCTTCGAGGTCGCGGGTGGAACGGAGAGAGGTACTCGGCGGTTACGGGCGAGGGCGAGGGCGAGGGCGAGGGCGAACAGGATCCATGGCGATCGTTCGGTTCTGACTTCGAACTCGGAGGAAGGTCGGCGAACGTGATGCTACGTTTCGGCCGAGAAACGTTTTTTTTCTTTGGAGAGGGCAAGCTTTGGACCGCAGCGTTACGACTGAAATTGATCGGTCTCTCGTAGGCGAGAGTAGACGGAGCCGGCGACGGAGTCTCGGACGATGCATTGGCCGCTGCTGACGTTCCAACTCTCTCTTTCCTTAGCGACTGAGTCAGAATAACACGAACAATCGTATTAGTACGGTCAACGTGCGCGAGCGTAATTAAATGAAGTTATAAACGAGTTTCTTCGAGCGTGTGTGTGTGTGTGTGTGTGTGTGTGTGAGAGACGATCCGAATATCTTTCTACGGAGTCTTACAAACTCTTGGTCTATACTTTAAAAACAGATTTATTTCGCAATGCTATATCCCATACAAAATCTATATTAGAATTAAAAAGGAATCAGTTTGTTTTCAACTTATTCACGTTCCATACTCTTTATCTTTTACCCCTTTTTACTTTTATCTATACATCCAGTATTATGTCAATTGTACTATTATTGCAACGCGATTCGCGCACCTCTGTGCCTCCTCTAGCTTGTTTGTTCATATCACCCTCCTACTCGCCAATCATTCGAAACGTATTAAACTCGACTAGTAATAAAGTTTCGCTTCACATTCGATTTGTACCCTCTGTCCGTCGCCTTCGTCAAAGGTATGTCGATGCGCCGCCGCCGTGCCGTTGCCGCAAGCTATTCCGAAATGACGCGAGTAGCCAGATTTTGATTTTTTTCAATTGTACCTCGCCGAGCCAGGAACGCACAGTTGTGTTAGTTATTACCGATGTTCGGCACGGAATCGGCGACCACCAGTGATTTCGGAATAGTCCTGGGGACGGCCTGGCACACCGGCATCGGGACACATTTCAACGGAGGAGCATCCTACATATATTTCATTTCTCTCTCTGCGCGGCGGCGGCGACGACGGTCAACCGCTGGAACTTCCATAGTTTAACATCTTATTATTTTCTTATTTCTTTCTATAATTAGATAAATACTATATCTTATCTCTCACATTTTGTAATAATATATAAACATCTGGTCCATTAGATTTATATCGACATATATAACATTCATAGAACATTTGTAGAATACAGTACACTGATTTACATTTCAATAATGATATGAGTTCGAGTCGAATCTGTAGAAGTATAATCATCCAAGAGTAGTATCGTTTGTGACTTGCGAAACAAATGACCGTGATCCCGTTCATCTTACTTTTCTTTGACTTTTTCCCGCAGACCGTAGGGTGAGACGCGCACCCCTCCTCGTCGTTCCTCTCCGTAAAGTTGAGCGCGCGCGCGTGCGCGCCTATGTGTACGCGATATTTAAGCGAACGTTATATACGTATATAAAATAAAATAATCATCACAGAAGTCCTTTCCCCTCCCGCGCGCGCGGGCGCGCGTTCTCTTTTCGACCGATTTTCGTGAACGGAGGGTCGACGAATATCGAGTACGTCGAGCGAGCGTCGATTATGTACACGGGAATCCGTGGTCGAGGAAGATATCACATTTTTGTGATCGTTATCGTATGTACGAATCGGTCGAGAACCCATTTTCATCCCCATTCGGAGCGAAGCAAAGACAGATCCGATCGCGGCCGTCACCATCACCACTACCACCACCACCGGTCATTCATACGTATTTTGCAATAATTACACTTAACGTTATATAATGGCAGTATCGGTAACAAACGGAGTAACGGTAGTTGAACGACCCGAGTATAACAATGACACCCGTGAAACGCAATTACGCAAACACCATGATTAATGCGAGTCAACGACGCGAATTCCTTCGAATTCGACGTTTATATTATGGCACGGTTCCGCGGATTCACGAGTATCGCGGCGGACGTAGACACAGGAAAAATGCAGAGCAGAGGGTCGGACGATTCACTCCTGCTGTTAGAGGGCAGCCAAAGTAGCGTTATCGCCTTCCACTGTCTGCAAACAACACGTGAAACATCTCTTTCTTGTTTTGCCGCTCACTCGGGAGAGCATGCGACGACGACGCTAATAAAACACTGACAAATTTACATTCCATGCGTCACAGATTAAAAACGAGTAACGAGAACGAGAGTCACAGATACGACGACGGTGAACCGATACGATTCGACGAACGTCATCGAACCAACAACGAACGCGTTAAATCGTTCCGAGTTTAAATGTTTTCAGCAACGAGAGGAGCCCGACCGATTTTCCCGGTTTCTCGACGTCACACGATAACGTTTCCGTTCACGACCGATGGTCTAACTCGCCGAACGTTCCTCCTTTTGTTCCGGTGCCCTTAATGTAACGTAACTTTTCCTAACGAGTCGTATTACCACGACATGCATGGAATCTATATGTATATGCAGATACGTGCACGTGCACATGGGTATACATACACCTGTGCATGTCATTCGGTATTCGTTTATAAATAAGTAAATGAATAAAGAAATAAATGATTGAGTAAGCTCCCAGCCATGTATCGACGACCATGCACGTTTCACAAATCGAGGTCCGGGACCGAAATGGTAAAGTATCGCGCGCGCGCGCGCGCGCGCACGATCGTTAGTTTGAAGAATCCAATTGAGAACCGTGAACTAGTCCAATCGTTGAATTAAGCTTGTAACTCGGTTCCGATCGTTATGCACCGCTGCTAGAGTTAATGACGCGAAAAATGCACGAAACGAAAGCAAACGAGCATTGGTTCCAAGAGCATGCCGTGCTACGCTAATTGTTAAGTTACGATACGACGGACGATCGACGTTATAGACGAGTGTGTACTTACGTTTGCATTTTGAGGTGCCAACGTGTGTTTGCTCATCACGATGGTGGTCGTTTTGAGATCTTTCGTGCCACCCGGTGATTTTGGCGGTACGACCATGTCGACGGGACTACTGGATTTGCTCACTAACGATTCGGCCGCTCTCACCACGTCCAATACCTGTGACGAGAAAAATTTCATTCCTCTTTTAAACGATACGCGAACGACGCTTAACGCTCTGACGACGACTCACTTTTTCGGGAGTAGACTTTTCTCTGTGCTCGAGCAACGCGCGTTCCCTCTCTTCTTGTTCCCACGCTATGAGTTCGGCCTTCATCTCCTGCTCTTGTCTGAGAGTCGCCGCTTCCTCGTCGTCGCGATCCAAGCTGGACACGCTCTGCGACAACGATTTCGTACCGTCCGTCGTGGGTTCCTTCGTAGGATCTTTGTCGGCTCTAGATTCTTCTTCCTGTCTGCTGGAGTCTATCCCGGAATCCCCGCCGGTCGGTAGCGACATCGTCGCCGTCGCCGTCGCCGCCGGTTCGACGTCGGTCTTGTCGTAACCTTTACAAACGACCAGCGTAATCGTGTTCCCCGAACACCGTAGTATGTTCACTGCTTCCTGGTGAGTAGCGCCCAATAACGATGTACCGTTCACTTCCAACAGTCTCATGCCGACCTGCCGGGCGAAAACGACGCGGTGTAACGGACGACGAGTTCGTCTCGACTCGGCAGCGGCCACAGCTCTTTAAAAATCGTATCTGAACCAATGGTCGCACACGGCGATGCCGTCAAATACCTTCAATCTTCCGTCCCTTTTAGCCGCGCCGCCCGAGTTGATCTTCGATATGAAAACCCCCTCGTCCGTGTGATCGAGAGGATTACCTTTTTGTCCCCGAAGACCGCCTTTGATGTGCATACCCAGCTTTTCTCCCGGCTCCTTCGTAATGGATAATTCCTGAAATCGTACAACACATTCTCGTTTCGAACAAAACTTTATTCGTCGTCGTCGCCGCCGCCGCCGCCGCCTCGGCTCTTCACGAAATCCCGCGTTTCTCATCGCCTCTGTTCATTCATCTCTGTTCTATCCGGATAATTTAATGTCAAAATACATGGCTCGCGTCCATACTAGACGGACCGTGATTTCGTTTTCGATCGCGTCCGCTCCGTTCGCTCGTAATCGTTTAGCAGAAAGCGATTTAGCGGAGAGCGAGTAGAAAGTTCTCTATCTTTCGTCTACTGAAGTAAGCGACTAAGTACTACGATTACTAATGTGACTGGCCGCGGTTCCGTGCCCAAATTTTTCGCAGCCTTCGCGATATGGAACAACGACAAGCGTGGCGTCCAGAAATAAAAATAACAGGTCAAATAAAATCGAGTACTTACTGTCACAGGGATGTACTCTATTTCGACCAGCTTGTAGGACAAATTATAGATACGATAGCATTAGGTGACGGGGCGTAGCAAAGTTCGATCATAAGTGATGCACTGTTTGCGAACCGCGGTAAGCTTTATCGTCGTCGATCGACGTATGCACGTACATGCACTTCTCACCGAGTTTCGCCCTTGCGAAAACCTCGCGCGCGCGCGTACGATCAATTACACGCCAACTACGCGTATACGAATAAACATTTAGTCGTGTCGACGTCTGAAATCGAAATCCGACGCGTGAAACGTTACCGAGGTGTCGGACAAGCGTGATATAGTAAACATCCATAGTGATTCGTAAATCGTCGCATTTCTCAAGCGTGTCGATCGCCTCCGTTTAACGAGCTACTTCGCAAAGTCAAAGTCGAGAAGCAAGAACGATGTGTGTGTGTGTGNCAGTAGTAGAGATACGAGAGAGGCTTACGTGCGATATAAAAATTCCAGGTTCCTTGGCGCCGAACGGTGTGCAAGAATGATCCGTACCACCGATGATACTGAATCCNTAGTAGTAGAGATACGAGAGGCTTACGTGCGATATAAAAATTCCAGGTTCCTTCGCGCCGAACGGTGTGCAAGAATGATCCGTACCACCGATGATACTGAATCCTAGTGATCCTTCTTTCACGAGAACGACGTCCTAAAAATGATCGTACAAGCGTCAAAACAAGCATTCGTCTGCGCGCGAATGCGTTCTCGCTTCCGCTTCGGAGAGACGATACGAGTGAAATCTCGCAAAACGCCGAGTCAATATTCCTCGCGCGAGAGAACACGTTACGAACTTACGCTACTTACCTATTTCCATGCCAGAGGATAAGCACCGAGATGAAACCGAAGCGAAACGTTGTACATACAATAACATTCCTTGTTACGAGCAATTTCTACCAAGTCTGTCGGTTTAACGATATACGTACGTCCTTTATAGACGCGAGAAAATGACGGGGACGAACGGATCGACGAACCGAAAATCGGGTAAATTTCAAATATTTAAGCATGCACCGAACGAAAATACCTGATTTCACAGCGAGAAACTCGAACGTGACGCGTACGGGTCTCGGCCTCGTCTCATAAAATTCTACCAAGCATCGGCCAAGTATCGACAGTATACGAGTCGAAAATCGAAGGTGACGATCGACAGGTGACGATGTTACGTCTTCTATTGAACATGCAAAAGGAGGACAACCATTTCCGTTCCACCAATAACGATTTTCAACGATACAAGAATAATTATCCCGTAGAAGAACAAAAAACGATCCATTACATTGTACAGGAAATCTGTTCTGTCGTCGAAACGGTTAGTCAAAATCGTGTGATTATCGTCCGAAGCATGGAAATAAGTCAATAAATCAAAACCAAATACTTGACGTTTACCTAAGTTATTAACAAGGTGCAAACTATTCCCGTTTTAAACAACAAGAAAACGATTACAATCTCGTGTATAATAATAAAAGCTAGAAGACGAGTGTTCGTGAAAGCACTCCGTTCTATAGAATGCAAAAAAAAGGTAAAAAAAAAGGTAAAAAAAAGNTGACGAACAAAGAACAAAAGTGAAATATATACGCGTGATCGCGTTCGCGTCTCTCTCTACTCACCGTCGTGAGTTTCCAACTGTGGTAAAAGGAAACAAACNTCGGTGAGGGTGCTCTTTGTGATGGTCTCGGTGACTTTGCCGAGCGTGGTGGGGGCCGGAGGAAAGTTAACGTCTCCCGGTATATTGTCAGGCTGCTTTATCGTCACTGTCACGATAGGACCTTGCGCGGGATGGGAATCTGGCGACGGCGAGGAGGTAGCGGGACGAAGGAAATGAACGGGGATCATAGCCTGAAATTCTTCGTTGGTGATTGGCTTCGGTACCTGTATGTCGTCTTGTTGCTGGGGCGACGTCGACCTAGGCTCTGTAGAAGACGTGGGCACCGAACTCGCGGTCGTCGCGATCGTTGGCTGCGAAATGCTGTGCCTCGGGGCTGGTTGCGGATGCGACGGCGGCGGCGGTGGCGATTGGCTGTTCGGTAATATCGACGAGATATTCTTAACGCTCGTCGATTCTGTGACACCGTTCATTTTCGGCACTGTCTCGGCGATATTGGATTTCGTCGTCGTCGTCGTCGTCGTCGTCGTCGTCGTCGTCGTCGGCGGCGGCGGCGGCGGCGTCTTCGAGGTGGGGCTCGGAGATAAAGTTCGATCGGCGTCCATCGAACGTCGGTATCCGGTGTAACCGGCGGCGGTGCCGCCGCCGGGCCTGTTCGCAATGTAACTGTTCGCGTTATACAATCCTGTGTACGGTTTAGGAGCACCGATAACTCGCGGCGACTTTTCCGACGGCGTTACTACCGCCGCGACCGCTGTTACCGCGTTTGCTTGCGAAAGCGGAATTTCACGTTCCACCACTAATCTCACGAATCTCTCCAAGCCCGTTAGCAGAGCGACCGCTTGCTCGTGTTTGGCTCCTCTCATTTCCACTCCGTTAATCTGCAACGAGTCCCGATAAATAACAGTAATAACGTTCGAACGCGACGCGAACAGAAGCGAGAGCGATCGTGCACACGTACGGATATCACTTTGTCCCCGACCAGCAATTTACCGTCCTTCTGGGCAACGCCGCCTTCGGTTATTCTTGAAATATATATTGCCTACAAAGAACGAGTCGAGGCTGAGCATTCGTCGTTCGTTCGTCGAACGCGGGGGGGCGAGGACAAAAGCGTAGAATATGATTTTCTACGGTTCTGACCTACTCACTTCTGGACTACTCACGTCGCTATTGTCTTTGAACGGCGGTGAACCTTCTCCGCCGGCGATGCTAAATCCTAGCCCATTTTGGTCCCTTATCAACGTCGTATGGACAAGAACAGATACCATTGATTCGCTGCTGCCACCGCCAGACCTCGTCGATGACGCAGACTCGGGAATCTTTTTCGCCTAAATACCGAGAAAATCGATTAATCAATTTCGATTCTGAAATTCATACGACGTTGTAAGTAGGACTACGTTCGAAACGCTCCCCGCCATCCACGTTGTACCTTAACTCGAGTAGTATCGTCGAGTGAAGTCTCGCCATTTTCTAAATTATGTGGTAAGCCTACAGATGAAACGTGAGAAGCCGCGCTCGGAGCTCTACTGGTACTTAAACTAGAGCACACCGAGTCTTTTTTCGATGCCTAATAATAAAGCGATACATCGATACGAATAATGTTAATGATCCATCCAAGGGGACGTACGCGAGTTTGACGAAGCGTGCGAGTACCTGTTCGTACGAAGACGGGAGGAGCAGTGGCGGCGGCGGCGGTACTATCCTCGTAACTTCTCTCTGTACCACTAATACGAGGGTACGCCCGCATGCTTTCAAAACTTCGACGGCGTCGTAATGCCCTACGTTCACCACTGAAACACCGTTCACGGATAATACTTTGTCTTCCACTTTTAAACCTGCCAAATCTGCTGGTCCACCTGCGAGCACGGCGTACGGAACGAAAAACGGGTTTTCTGTCAGTGGTCGCCGAACGTTTAACACGTGAATTTAAAATTAGACGAAATTGAAAAGCGGTCGCTACCTTCCGTGACCCTGGAAATAAAAATGCCTTCGTCGTCGCCCTTGAAAGGTGTTGATCCGATGCCACCGGCTATCGACAGACCCAGGCCACCTGTCGTCCTTTCGATATGAATTTCGTATTGTTCCTCTCGTATTTCTATCGTTGGCTCCGCGTCGGAAGTCGCACCTGTCGTATACAACGTACGAATCGGTTAATTATCGTCAATGTCGCGTTCGAAACTCGTGCCGCTGCTTCGCACCGACCGGCTTTTTTCAATTTCATTTTCCCCTTTACGAAGCACCGGTACTTCCTCGGCATCTTTGTACGGTAACGATTACGAGCGTCGCGCGTACACCGCGATATTCGTTACGCTTTTATCGAACGCTTATTATTATTATTTTACACGGTTTCGCGCTATGCCAAGATACCGTGTACTACGGACCGATAACGCGGACTGGATGCGTGCGATAAGATAGGATAGGACGCGGTGGAAGGAGTATATCTTATCGTCGTGCAACTATTTGCCTTTAGCGATTACGAAGCGATCCGCGTATCGAAAGGTTTGGCGATCGGCTTTGCCATTTAACGCGGTACTCGGCGACCACCGGAAGGTAACGTGACGTCGTTGAAAAGTCTTTTTTAAATCGTTGATTCGGCGAGGGCGATCGGCGGTGAAAGGTCGAGAATCGAATCGAAAGTGTATCGTTGCTTTACCTACCTTGGCTCTGAGCGTCAAAATTCTCTGTTGGTTCCGCGGCAGCGGCGGGCGCCGACGTAGACGTGGGGACGACCTCTTCGTTCTTCTTCATAAGTGCCTGACACGCGTTACAAATAAATACGCTATGTATCGACGTATACGCAGTAGACAGTGTTATATATGCATATATATTTAAGGAACTTGTTTTAGGTAGACGAAACCTGCTGCCGATTACCTGCGCAATAATGGAAGCCACTTTTTCTTTGTCCACCGTGTGGATACGTTTGTTTTTCAAGTGATGCGGAGTGTCTCTACGATGAAGCCTGTTCGGCCTGCTCGAATCGGTGTTAGCACCATCCATGTCCTCCGCTAGAGAAAATTCTACGTGTCTCTGTGTATCTTCGTTTTCAGATTCGTCGTCCTCCTCCTCCTCCTCCTCCTCCTCCTCCTCCTCGTCCTCTACGTCGTCTTCGTCCTCCCGCTCCTGGATCTGCCCTCCATCTTCCTTACCGCTTCCGATCGCTCGGAGTTCGGACACCGATCCTTCGACCGCACCAATCATATCCTAATTCCACGGAATCCGTCCAACGCTCATGAGTCATATCGTAACCGATAAGGCAAATAAATAAATAAAAAGATTGATAAACCGTAACCGATACGAATACGTACGACGTTCGTTTCCGTAGTCGGATACTGATCGGAAAACGCTTGGTCCGCGTTGCTAGACCGGAGATCTTCGTCGCCGCCGGCAGGTACGACGTTTTCTTTTTGTTCGTTATTTACAGATTCAGGGTTCAGCAGCGATACTCCGTGGTCCATTTTACTCTCCGTCAAATCGTTAGACTTGGACGTGTCGGTCTCGTTGGTTTTGTCTAAACCAAACGTCTGAGAAACATCCTAAGGAATTGTGCAAGATCAATGAAAAGTGAACTAGAGACCACCACCGTCGTCGTCGTCGTCGTCGTCGTCGGGTATCGCGTACGCCCGCAGCGAATTTCTATCGATCGTATTACCTGTTCATCGGTAGACGCCGACCGACTGTCGTTCTTTCCTTTACCAAACAATTTGTGAGCTTTCGCTTTCAATTCTTTGGGATGAGGTGTATTTTGTCGTACGAACGGCGTCTAAAACGTGCAAGTGTAAAAAGGGTAAATAATACGCTTCCTCTTTTTATTGTGCGTGATGATTTTTAATACAACGAATCGTAAGAACGGTAACGGTTCCAACACGTCACGAATCTCGTGAACGTCCTCAATTTCGATACGACGTATCTAACGAATCTAGGAGATTTGATCATCGTGTGCAGCTTTCTCACCTCCTTGTCGGTTTCTGGAGGTTCGTCCGTGAATTTCACGGAATGCGTACGCGACGCTTCTTTCTCCTGCCAGCCCTCGTCGTCGCTACCACTGCCCGCGGCCAACTCGCGCATCTCACCGTCTTGAACGGCGTCCCTCATTCCAGCGAGCATACCGAGTCTTCCAGCCGAATCTAAAGTACGCGACACGCGCGTTCACGTAGACAGAAAGAAAACGTTATCGCGACGAACAAAGAACAAAAGTGAAATATATACGCGTGATCGCGTTCGCGTCTCTCTACTCACCGTCGTGAGTTTCCAACTGTGGTAAAAGGAAACAAACCAATACGTCTTGTCCAGTTTCTTCGTCGACGTCCGTTTGAAAAGTGAGCATCGGTTGTGCCTGATTCTTACTTAACCATACTGCCTTCAAGTTCAAATTGATCAAGGAGTATGGCAAGTACTGCAACCTGAAAATGAACGAATACAGAACCGGAAACCGATCCGGTTCCGGTTAGGTGAAAGTGAACGACGGGACGACGATGGAACGCGATGCTAGAAACGGATTATGGAAAACCGCGCGCGCGCGCGCGCGTACCTATTCCCAGACACATCCAACACGTGAAGAGCGGTGCACTGTCCGACTTCGATCGGAAGATATTGGAGTTTATTGTCTCTTAAGGACAATACACCCAACTGTTTCAAATTTCCTGGAACGAATGGAACGTGCGGATAATTTCGGTATATCAGAGATCGGTGGAACGAGACCGGGTCGACTCGACTCGAGACATCGAGTGCTAGAAACGACGCTGGTCAGCAGCAGCAGCGGCGACAGCTCCTTACCGATTTCTGGAGGAAGCGATTGCAAACTATTTCTATCGACGTTCAAATTATTTAAATTACGAAGTTCTCCTATCGTCGACGGCAATTCCAATAGAAAATTTTCTGTCAGGATCAACTCTTGCAAGTTTTCACAGCTGCAACGTGGTAGTAGTAGTAGTAGACGTCGGGAAAGCAGAGCAGGAGACGATCGTGCGTCGCGTGTAACAAATCGCAGAATTAATTGGTCGGTCGGCGACTACGCGCACAGAGTCTGTAGCGGTAGACGGTAGTATGGCCTTACCTGCCCGTATTCGAATTCAAAGAAGAAAGTCTGTTTTGGTCGACTTTGAGAATCGTCAGTTTTCTCAGTTCCCCGAGTCCGTCGGGTAATTTCTCGATAACGTTCTGCGACAAGTGCAGATCCGTCAGAGATTCCAAACCGCCTATCTCTTCCGGCAGGTCCTCCAAACGGTTCTCCGATACGTCCAGACAGACCAACGCTTTTAATTGACCGATCTCCGATGGCAAATGCTGCAGGTGGTTATGATCCAGCCATAATTCTTGCAACGCCGGTAATTTTCCTATATGCGGTGGCTGGAACGACGAAACGGCGACGAACGTCGTTAGAAAGTAGCCCGTCTACCGGCGGCGGCGTCGGCCCTCGGTCGACCTCCGCGATTCGATACTTGGATAAAATTAATATTCCGATCATACCAAAACGTCCATGTCGTTTTCGCCCAGATCCAATCGCTCCAATTTATGTAGTTGAGAAAATGATTCGGGCAACGACTTCAGCAAATTTTCCCTCAACTCCAACGATTGCAACGACTCCAAGCTACGAACAATCGACGCGCGCAAACACATTTACCAGGTTAATGCCAGAGACGCAGCGAGATTCGATTAAAGACGAGCGAGCATAAGTTGAAACGCTATTAAACTGCGTTGTCCGGGTTCTAGTTGTACGCTTACCTTCCGAAATCGGGTGGCAGATTCGTTAGCGACAAATCGTTAAGTCCCAGAACAGTCAAGTTTCTCAATTGCACGAACCCCGCTGGGAGCCTGCAAAGATACGTACTCTCTTTCACATCCAATTTCTCGGCTCGGACCACTACATGCTTCGCTACTACAACAACTACAACTACAACAACAACTACTACTACTACTACTACTACGCCTGACGACGAGCAGCAGCAGCAGCAGCAGCAGCAGCAGGTGTGGGTACGCGCTGCTTCGCGCTGCTTCGCGCGAACGGACGAGCTCGCTCGTGCTGCTCACCTTTGAATCGGATTGCCGCTAAAATCCGCCACCTGAAGTGCCCGTAAATTCTTGATGCTCTCAGGAATGTCCGATATATCTGGAATCATCGACGAAAAACGTAAATGCGACGAATGATCGAAACGAACCACGCGTGAAACGCGTGACCTCGCCTGGTCGAATTCGATTCGATTTTCCTGGCCCGACGAGGACGACTTCCAACGATACCCCCGTCGTCGTCGTCGTCGTCGTCGTCGTTCCCCACCGCTAGAAAAATGAGTCGATCGTCGGTCGCGTCTAATTAATCCGCGTGGATCGACGCGTATAACGTCGACGATTAACTAATTCACGAAGGTCTGCTTCTGACGCACGACGACAAATTCCTTGGTGAAAAATAACAGCGATCGCTGGTCTAAACGTTCGCCTGCATAAAAATGCAGGAAGCTGCACGCTGCACCGTGAACGAGATAATAGGTAATACCTATCGCTGTCACGCTATCGCGTATACCTACCTACGCCTATTACACCTATACGTATACGTCGACCGTCGTAAT
>SMSR01013991.1:8188-18209 GCA_019453355.1 Ceratina japonica
TTCCTGGAGGCGGCAGAAACCAACGTCGAAATCGACATTTGCGAACGAACCCAAAACAGAGCGAGAGAGACAGATGGAGTTCCGTGGCGTATTTTTCGCGAACACAGGATCGTAATTTAAATTCGTTTCCCGTCACGAATCACGGCTGCCGAGATCCGTCCGTTTCTCGTTCCGTCCCGCCCTCCTGTACCCGCCCCTCGACCCTAAAATAACTCCAGTCACTGTCCGGACCTCGACGAGCAGGCTAATTATCGTCTATCGATCGTATCGGAGCGACCAACGACTGTTTCGATGTCGGACACGAGGTACGAACCTTCACGCCTGTCGTTTCATGTTCCTCACTCCACTGGGACCGAGAAGGACACCGGAAAACCCTGCTGTTCGATCGATCGCCATTCAGAAAATTTATTACTCAAATCGTGTTCATCTGTCCACGTACTACAATCAAAATATTTGTTGTCGATTCTTTGAAACGAGACCAAAACGTCGCTCGACCTGGAAACGCAATCACCGATGTCATTGCTCCTTATCTGAAGTCCTGTCCATCCTCGAGGAACAAGGGACAAGTGCTCGATAATTCGAGAACGATTCGCGGTCATATTCGATGAGTAAAAATGGACCGAGGAATAGATTATTTTCCGAACAGTCGACCTCCGACAAACGTTTCCCCGACGCGACCAGTAGTCGCGCGGTAACGAAGACATTTATAGTCGAGGAACATGATGACAATAGGTGGGCGTCAGAGAAATTGGGTCGTTTCGGTATAGGAAGAGAACCGGCCGGGCCAAGCAATTGCGAAGAGTGGCTTTTCCTTCGAGCGAGACTTTCCGTTTTTTTTAACAATTCGCCGTCAATGTCGGCCTCGAGCCTCGTTGCTTTCAACTTAATGTCCTTTGTGGCCGACCTTACGAAGAGACTTCCCGTCCTTTCCACCGGAAAAACATGATCGTTCGGCGAAAGTAACGTCCCGTGAAATAGTGCCGATCCTCGACCCAACGCGTCATTCGGTTTCACGGTCGCGTCACATTCGGAGAACTTCGAGCCGATAATGTACACTTTTACCATTCCCACCAACCAGTCATCGAAGAATCCTCACTTGTTTCATTCACACATCTTTTACTTTCAAGTAATTTCAACTGAGTGAACTAAGGTAAACACTGAGCAATCCCTAAAAATCATTTGAGTTGCATAGTTGATTAAGAACTACCTTAATATTATTGAAAACAAATGGAATTTTGAAAGAGGTTTTTGCCAGACGTCAATTAAAATAACTGGAAAATTCACATTTTCGTGAACTACTCGAATTTCACGTGTTTTAAAGTAATTAAAAATTTCATTATTGCTATTTATTTTGTTCAAATTATTATTATCAAATAAGAAAATAATTAAAAAAATTTCTTCTATTTCGTCTAATACGTTTAAAAAAGTCATAATTGATGATTTTAATCAAAATCCGTAGTATTTGGAGCATCCGCAGTAATTGGCACACCTACACTATTTCATTCACACTTGTTTTACTTTCAAGTAGTTTCAACTGAGTGAACTAAGATAAACACTGCGCACTCTCTAAAAAGCTCGCTTAATATAACAAGCTCCCAAAGTGACGTCATCGTAGAGACATAAGGACAGAAACTGGAGACAGATAAAGTAATATTTTAATTCATGGTTAATATTACTCTGTATTCGTGATACGATTGAAGAAATAAAATCATTTATATCGATCGCATACGACAAGTTCGATGGACTTGTTTGTTATAGTAAACGAATATAAATGTTTTGAGTGATTGGTCGCGGTTCCAGACAGGAAAAAGCCAGGCGATTGAAGCGCAAACCGATTTTTCCGCCGAACCAGAAATTGCTTGCGCACGGCGAGCTTTTTCCCCGATATTAGGCTGAGGTGGTCCGGGGGCGAGTCTGCCCGCGAACGCAGGGTGGGTATTCTCAAATCTCTTTGTCCTAAATGAGTGAGAAGGCCTTTTCATTTTGAATGCACCGCAAATCTGGGTCAATTCTGGCTACACCCGGCGTCGTCGTCGCTGCGCTACTACACATCGCCTATTTCAGTCCCTCTTTTACCCCCGNAAATTGGGTCGTTTCGGTATAGGAAGAGAACCGGCCGGGCCAAGCAATTGCGAAGAGTGGCTTTTCCTTCGAGCGAGACTTTCCGTTTTTTTTAACAATTCGCCGTCAATGTCGGCCTCGAGCCTCGTTGCTTTCAACTTAATGTCCTTTGTGGCCGACCTTACGAAGAGACTTCCCGTCCTTTCCACCGGAAAAACATGATCGTTCGGCGAAAGTAACGTCCCGTGAAATAGTGCCGATCCTCGACCCAACGCGTCATTCGGTTTCACGGTCGCGTCACATTCGGAGAACTTCGAGCCGATAATGTACACTTTTACCATTCCCACCAACCAGTCATCGAAGAATCCTCACTTGTTTCATTCACACATCTTTTACTTTCAAGTAATTTCAACTGAGTGAACTAAGGTAAACACTGAGCAATCCCTAAAAATCATTTGAGTTGCATAGTTGATTAAGAACTACCTTAATATTATTGAAAACAAATGGAATTTTGAAAGAGGTTTTTGCCAGACGTCAATTAAAATAACTGGAAAATTCACATTTTCGTGAACTACTCGAATTTCACGTGTTTTAAAGTAATTAAAAATTTCATTATTGCTATTTATTTTGTTCAAATTATTATTATCAAATAAGAAAATAATTAAAAAAATTTCTTCTATTTCGTCTAATACGTTTAAAAAAGTCATAATTGATGATTTTAATCAAAATCCGTAGTATTTGGAGCATCCGCAGTAATTGGCACACCTACACTATTTCATTCACACTTGTTTTACTTTCAAGTAGTTTCAACTGAGTGAACTAAGATAAACACTGCGCACTCTCTAAAAAGCTCGCTTAATATAACAAGCTCCCAAAGTGACGTCATCGTAGAGACATAAGGACAGAAACTGGAGACAGATAAAGTAATATTTTAATTCATGGTTAATATTACTCTGTATTCGTGATACGATTGAAGAAATAAAATCATTTATATCGATCGCATACGACAAGTTCGGTGAACTTGTTTGTTATAGTAAACGAATATAAATGTTTTGAGTGATTGGTCGCGGTTCCAGACAGGAAAAAGCCAAACGATTGAAGCGCAAACCGATTTTTCCGCCGAATCAGAAATTGCTTGCGCACGACGAGCTTTTTCCCCGATATTAGGCTGAGGTGGTCCGGGGGCGAGTCTGCCCGCGAACGCAGAGGGTGGGTATTCTCAAATCTCTTTGTCCTAAATGAGTGAGAAGGCCTTTTCATTTTGAATGCACCGCGAATCTGGGTCAATTCTGGCTACACCCGGCGTCGTCGTCGCTGCGCTACTACACATCGCCTATTTCAGTCCCTCTTTTACCCCCGGGTAATCGAAACAAACTCACCAACCGATGGCTTTCCCGTTACTCTTCAGTTGGCCGTTTTCTGCCACGCGATACCATCTCTCTCTCTGTCTGTCCCTCTCGTATCTCTTTCTGTATCTTATCAACAATCAACTTAAATAACTGTTAAAATATACTTAAAATTACCAACTAATGTTCAAAATACCAGATAAGAATTTCAGCAATTAATGACAAGATTTTAATGATTTTTTTTTAAGCTAGTACAAGAATCTTCAACCATTATTTCCCTCTTTTAAAAAATTGCATTCATTGTCTGTGAGATTAGCAATAAAATAAGTTCTACAGACAAAACAGGTGGACAATCATTGACAGATATGTTTGGCAGCATTGCAGCATATTGAGGTTATAGATGCTACACGCGTCACGCGAGTTGTTAAAAATTTTCTGTGAGGTATAAGATTGTCAGATTTAAAAACACGTTAGTCAATTCGCGACTCTTTTCTACAACTCTGCATTGACTAAGCGAGTACTAAGAGAACTACCTTAAGTTCTATTGTGCGACGCTCCTGCTACTAAAATAGCTAATTTTCGGCCAGTCACTTCAGCTTGTAAAGACGTGGTGCGAGAATTATCGGCGGTGCTCTCAGAGAATGGTTTGTTGTCTATTGTGCCGGAGAATCATTGCGCTGGAAAATCCAGACACCTACGGAGCCATTGTAAGCGGTTAATACAAGGGTTGATTCCGGCTTTGTGCTCTTGCCGTGTGACAGCACGCGTTTTCTACGTAGAGGTCTTTCTCCTTGAAAGCCGTATCGTAATTTGCGGTAATAAGCGTCTACAATTACGGCTCGGGAAAATCTAACAAAATATATGAACACTACTTGAGGGCGTTGAGTGTCAGTGACGTTTAGAAAATAAGTTCGATTCGATTAGTTTTCCTGAGCAAAAACGACACGGTGTTTGGTTACAGGGAGAGGAGGATGAACGTCCGGAGGCCCTGGACATGGGCTGGCCCAGCAGTCCCAGGAAGAGGCTAACTTATATTCTAGTGGCACCGATTCTGTTCCCTCTGTGGTTAACGTTACCAGACACGAGGACACCGAGGGGTAAGTAGTGAAAAGAATATTCTGTTATGTATTTGAATTTTAACGTCCAATGATAGAATTTTTAATAATAAATAGTTGACAGATAACAAGGGGAATAACAGGTCATTTTGAGTATTATTAAAATATTCTGTTATACTTTCCATATTTGGACACTGTTGTTTCTCTTTTATAAATCATCTGCATTAAACATATAAATCATTTTGATCTTGTAATTCTGTTATAAAAAGATACGTCGAACGAAAATTCAATTTTTGATCAAACCATTTCGCATGCACAGTCGAATCGTATGTTACAACCGAGTTCTCGTATTCTTGTCAATTTTAATTAAACTCACTAATTGGAGAGGTCGGAGGTAATTGCGTTTTGTCGTCGCAACTATGCTCGCGTCTCTGAATGAGAATATGCTCCTTTGCTTTAACGGCAGTTTCGTCGCTAAAACGGTTACAATGCATAGGGAACGTAATCTTTGTAGGCAAGCGGTTAGCCGATTTGCCGACGAAATCGGTGTTTTCGTCTGCCTCGAACGGTACGTAATTCAATGAACGGTCCTTCCCCTCTCGCTTGTCATTCTCCTCGTTTCTCTGCCGCTCAGAACGATACGTATGTACTAAGTATTTTTCAAAAATAGATTCTACGAACCTCTTCGTTCCGTATAGTTCGCCAGTGCGACGAACAACCGGAACCGTTTATTTCCGTCCGTCTACTCAATATTTAAACGCGAATCTTCGATCGCGCCTGTCGCCATGCAGGAATATTCCACTGCCTTTTAGAAATACGACTATATAGCAAATTCTGCTCGTTGGATTATTAAAATCTGTCGCCTGACCATCGGCTTTTCAAATTGGATCCTAATCCGTCTTCGTTCTTTGCATACCCCACTTTTTAAAAGATGTCTCCAAATAATTTTTATTAGATCTATTAATTAGACATCGGAGTAAATACGTAAATCTAACATTTAAAATTATACCCGAGTCGAAATTTTAATTCTGATTTAAACCTCTTAGTTCTACACAAGGTTTTGGAGGTCTAAAGTGAAATTGTATGATAGAGATATTTTCATAAGCATTCAAGTCTTATTATGACCTCGAGGTTCTACTTACGTCCGGTTTAGACAGGTTGAGGCCTGAAACGAAATTTATATAATTTTACTCTCGGCCTCAAGGTCCTTATTTTTATCGGAATTTGTTGATTCTGATTTCAGCCTAAAAGCCCTCGCTTTCATATTACTACGGAAATACTAGCATTTATACTATAGTTTGATAATAGAACTAAAAAAAGTATTAAACAATATTCAAAATTGTTTTAATTATAAAAGCTAATACGATTACTGTTTTATTTACCAAATGTCAGAAACTGTTGTCGACTTAATTTTTTTAAATTGATGGAAACTCTTAAAAATAAACCTGTTAACACGCAGATAATTAAATTTAGTAAATAAAAAAATAACTATACAAGCTTTTGTAATAAAATAAATGTTTAAATCTAATAACTTTAATATTCCTCATCAAACTATAGTCAACGTATTTAGCAACCTTAAATATCAAATATTAAGTGGTTAAGTAATTATTATTAACACAAGTAGTAATAGTCAAAGAATATTGTTTCCACATTGTAAAATTTCATTAAACCATCAGTAAACCATTTTCTTAAAAATAGTGATTAGTAATTATTGACAGGAATCGAGTATTAACTAGTTATAAGCAATGATAGATAATTAGCGTCTAAAATATACTTACAGTATATTTGATAAAAGAAACAATCTTGTTTGAGAGAGAGAGAGAGGTAATCTTTATTACTAGAACTGCGTAAGATCTAGGGGAACGAAAACAGTATTACATGTAGGATTTGAAGATTTAAACCGGAACTTTTTTGACTTTGAAGGTTTAAAACAGAAGTTAAATTTCGACTCGGGATAAACAAGCGTTTTTTATAATCAACTTTTTGTGGATGTTTCTGTTCGAGCAAAACGAGGATTCTAGTTGAATTTCAACGATGTATTTGAATGTCGCGGGCACAGGGTCACCGTCGATGGCTTTAGAATCGAACGCAATTAAATCGGACTTTAAGATGGACGCTGGCGACTGTACGTAGATACGCGCTTCTCTGTTATTCAAAACGGTTTCCTAGTACGCTATCAATCACGGGACGTTGGTGCATTATCAGGCCCTATTAACGGCCTGTATTTCAACGAGACACAATGCCACCCACGAAAGATGATATTGACACGCTAATTTCGAATCGACGACTGATTGTTGCTTCACTCCCGGCCATTCATTCGCCTTTCATTGTTACTGAAAATTGCGACGCGGCCTCGTCGATTTCGATTTATACTCACATCAGCGATACACTCGGGACAGACACATTTCTCATTGGCAACAATTGGTTAGCTACCATTGTGTCTTATTATTATGCCATAATCTCCGCATTGAGCAATCAGTTAACCCATTATCGCATATATATAATATAGAATTTTTTTATTTCCTTATACCAACCATTAAATGAAACATTATATCAATTACTCTATGCCATTTATTTCAATTAGTATTACATTGCACACGAAACATTTATGTCGAATTATTTTCACTAAATATGATTATATATTATTTTATTATTTTCACTATACTTCACTTATTTTCGATATATTATTTTCACTAAATTTCACACGTACTAGATGATTAATTACAATCTCTTGGCGATGTTACGGTGATAATTAAGAGGTGCTTGGAATAACCGGAAAATGTACAGCTTTTTTTCAGAGGGTAATTATAACTGAACACACAACTTTCCTGTGAAATTTTTCCTGGAATTATCTGTTTTAGTTACTTGATCATTATTGAAGTATAAGAACAGGAATTAATGTCTGTGTTGGATCAAATGTAGTAATTTGTTCCAGGTTATACGAATTGTTACCCATTAATCTTCCCAATTAATTGAGTCAAAGGTAGCTTTGTTCAATGGACAGGGTAGAAAATAGTATAAAACAATGTCACATTAGAAATAAAGAAAAAGAACTTTAGATTTTGCAATTATCCCGATTGAAAGTATTTGTATAACAGAGCCTGTTCCTACTCAAACTCTCGCGGAAGTCCAACTAGTTACGTTTGCAGATAATTCAAATTCAGAACTCAATTTCCGAGGCAACACTCCCCGAAAAGAAAGGGAAAAAGAGAGGAGAAAAAAGAACAGGAGTTGCCAAATGGAAAGAAAGGGGATTAGATTTAAAAAGAAATCCCCTTTCAAGCTTCGGAACGGCGAGGAAATTTGCTAAAGTTTGCCCCAATCCGTTTGTTTGTTACAGGGAAAAAGTTCTTCGCGGTGACGTTCATCGGTTCAATCTTCTGGATCGCGGGGTACTCGTACCTGATGGTTTGGTGGGCGAACGTAGTCGGCGATACGATTAACATTCCGCCGGAAGTAATGGGTCTGACGTTCCTCGCGGCCGGAACCAGCATCCCGGACCTGATCACCAGCGTGATCGTCGCGCGGAAAGGATTCGGCGACATGGCCGTATCGAGCTCCGTCGGGAGCAACATTTTTGACGTGACCGTTGGGTAAGCAAATATTTTTCTCCCGCGTGAATATACATAGGTATGCATTTTCTAAAAATATGTTATTTCGTTGTCAAAATTTGTTTTCATTTTGCATACCGAAAATACTGTGGACGTCAACTTTATTTACGAACAAATCTCTCATATTAAAATATTCTAAACGGCCTTTGAAAAATTAAAAATAACACGAGTAAAATCTCGTTTTATGCGCGCGCGTGGGTGTACATTAAAGAATGGAATGGATTTTCAATCTCACACGGATTTTCTCTTCGCCTTTCGAAATTTCCACAGGGAATGCCTTTTGAGCCGAGTGGAACACGTCTGTTCCATGGGAAATAAACGAAAATTCAATGGGGAATGCACCCACGATCCTCCGTGCCATTTTTGTAAACGTGGACATACAACGAACTAACCTACGATGTATAATCATCCTGATTACAACTGAAGATTAATTCTTTGATCTACGAACGAAAATAAGTTAAAACGCCCAAAAATATTGATCGCTCTCCCTAATGGACCAAATGAAACTACAAATATTTAAAAGTACTCCGTACGTTGGAAGTATTAAAACCGTAAAGAGGCAGTGGTAATGGATTGTTAATGAAAACGGGAGATACCGAAAGCAAGAGTTCCGTTTACTCCTCGCTCCAATCTGGCCGAGATAATTCAGCGGTATTTGTTTTCTCCGCACAGTCCGATGTAGGTCGTATATGGATTTACGTGGCTCTCCGTTATAAGCGACCATCGCTTACCGTTTATCGAGGTCATCGGTTATGGCAATTTTCACGCGAGACGTACAATCTGCCTCCGATATAAAAGCGAGAGCCATCAGTAATCGTATGAGATACTCCAAAGGAAATCTTCTATCTCACTCAAATCTCTCTCTCTCTCTCTCTCTCTCTTTCTCTAATGTAAAATCAATTCTGTTAATTAAGTATACAAATCAGTGAATTACGAACTTTATACGTCTACAGATCATCTGTCGTTAAATATACTTTTGACATGTCTTGATAAATAATTAATAATGTAATTATATTTTAATTTATTTTTATTTAAAAAAAAAAAAGTTAAAATATTGAAAACAAAGACACAGATTTATTATTAGTGTTTTTTAAAATTAGTCCTAAATCCGTTAACTGTTTAGTGTTTTATTCTTTTCCAACGTACTCTTATTAATTAACACAAGGCAGCTCTCGGATTCTGTGGCTTCATATTTTATTATTAATCGTAGTTGATAGAACGGTGCCCGTACTTTTACTCTATTGTCCTGCAAGTTTACATTGACTTCATCATTTTCCAGATTTCATCGAGCACAAGCTTATTTTCTTTATCGATTTGTTAAACTTGTTTAACACTGTTGCTACGATTTCATTATTTTGTGGTTCTCAATTTCACAACAAAATATAACCGCACATCTCAAACTTGCCCAGTCTTTTTGTCTTTTCATAAAAAGGTCAGTTTTATTGGATATTTATTACTCCTAGATTCTCGTATTGCTCTTTTATCGTATGAATTACGAACGGACTCGCGGAATACTCGCTCCCAAAGAAATTCAATGCCGGCAAAGAGCATGTACGATTGCTTTCGATCCTCGCCATGAGAAGTTGACGCTCGCATACAGTTTTTCCAAGTGAAATCCGGACTTTTCCTATCTTCTCGCGTGTTCCGATAACACGGCAAGTTTCAGTAAGACTTTCCTATCGATCGCCTACGTGGAAAAAGAGGTGTCTTCGGGAAACGGAAATTGGTCGACGTGAGGAACGATTATTGGTTGAAAAGGAGCTAAAGAAACGTTCGGCTATTGGAAATATCGGAAACGTGTGCACTGGCACAATCTACTTAATTGGATAATATGGACAGCCGATGTGGGGTGGGTTCGATCATACCTGAATTCAATCAAATCGTCCTCTTGCCATCAATAACGGGACGAGAAAGAGAGAGAGAGAGAGAGAGAGAGAGAGAGAGAGAG
>SMSR01013992.1:0-11146 GCA_019453355.1 Ceratina japonica
AAATCTGATTGTCAATTCTAATATCGATAGAACCTCCTTAAGTGAATCATTATCTTATAATATCCAATTCAAATATACATAAAACACATGATATATATTTGTTAACGATTCATTTCAGATTTCTTAAATTTTGTCTAATTTTAGAAAAATAAAAATTTTTTCTCATCTTTATTAAAACCGGTGGTGAACCGAAAGAATGCTCTTATACATTGGAATGCTGGCGCTCAACTGCAGTTTCTCGAGGGAGATGAATTTTAGTGCACGACATTTAAGTGACCATTTGGTGGGTCGAAATTTAAACGATCTTTCCGTAGCGGGAATCCTCGCCTCGTGGCGTCTTAAAGGAAGCAGGCATAAAACCGAAACAGTAGTCGATAAAAATTCATAGCCACTTCGAACGGAACCTCTGTCTACACCCGTGATCGAAGATACTCCCGTGTTAATGACCCGCACCAGCTTATCCAAGCCGCATAAACTTCTGTTATAGCGTTAAGTCATCCACGTAATTCTCTCCCTCTGTCTTCCTCGCGCACATCGTTCCCGGGTACGTTACCCTCGTGGAAAAGTGCCAAGTCGTTCTTAATTATAGTCTGTTCACGCCCCGCGAGCGAGCGCGTTTGATTAGTGTCGGCGAATATGCAACGGGTGCGTAACATTTCTTTCCGCGTGTTTCCCGACTCGGAATTCCCTTTCGTAAGCGACACGCACACAAGTGGTACGAATGATTCGCAGAAAGCGATAAGCTGATACGAACAAACTGCGAGGGTGGAATGAATTACCGGCGTGCAGGAAAGTTCCTAATTATCACTGATTGTCGAGCAAGTGATGACGTTAAGATTGTTCGTTATGCAGCTCCTCGAATCACAATAGTGACCGCGATAAGACGAAATGTTAAATGTTACCCAATAAACCGGCCAAAAATATATGTTTACGTCATTTGATTCTATACGTCTTCATTTCTCAGAGAGTCAATAAAAAATTCATTTGAACATTTCAGGTACACTCTAGCTTCGGTCATTATTTAGTCGTGTAAATATATCCAGCTGAAAGCGGCCCATTTTGTTCCGTTGACGATCTCTTTTCGTCTGATTACGGGATATCCGATAAATGTCCGGAAATAACTACCGAAAATCCCTGATACATCCGGAGTAAATGATGTGGACACCGAATGGTACAAAAGAAAGAATCCTCCTTTCGTTTGACACGAAAACAAAATTGGTAACAGTATCCTAGTCAAGGAGAGGGAGGGTGGATGGCGGAAAAGGCACGACAGAGCTATCCGCGGAAGAAAGGGCAGATCAAAAGAGAGATGGAGAAAGTCGAGACTCAATTCGTGCGGTATTTCCAGTCAGGCGAACCAAAGTTGCTCCGGATAAAATCTTCGGTCGCATCGTCTCCGAGTAACATCCTTTCCTATCTACGAACGAAAAGGAGTACGAGAAGAGGACCGAAGACGAGCGGGACCCGAAGCAGCGGTAGGGCGAGGAGGATGTACGCGTACGACGTACGAAAAGAGCGGGCAATGAAGAAAAGAGAGGAACGGGATCGTAGCCGGTGCCGGTTGAAAGGACTTATCGTGTTGAGACATCGCGGCCGTGGAAGACGTGTATTGGATACACGGAACCCCATCGGTGTTGCAGATCCCCGCGCTGAAAGAGGCACATATCGGGGTGTAGATACGCCACAATGCTCCCTCCCGAAAGAGCAAACGAGAAACGTGAGACGAGGATACAGAGGAAAAAAGGATGTAGACATCTCTGTGTATATTTTATCGTGCACATATTGCGATTCGTTCTTCGCGGCCGTGCCAAGCCACACAACGCGCACAGGCATATATCGTCTGTGTTTCCAGGGAGAGAGAGACGGAAGATACATAGAATGGATGGATGTTACGCATGGACGGTGGGCGAGGCGGTTTGGGAAACGAGAGAAGGAGATACGAGGCCGATATTAAGGAGAGGAGGACAGAGGGAGCGCCGATAGACGCGAGCAGACAGAGTAGAAGAGAGTACAACGGGGGCAACATGTGTGTGTGGAAAGGTCGACACGGAGAGCTCAATTTTTCCGATAGCAAATTTCGCTCTTCGTTTTTCCTTTGACCACCGTTTCTACCCCATTCCGTCCGAGCTCCTCTTCCTCTTTTATCCTCTCATCACCGATTCACCCAATCCTGTCGGCATCGGCGACGTGCACCACGTATTTCCCGACGTACTATCCGTTCCACTGCCCTCGGCCTCTATCTCTATCGCTCTCGATCGCCACTCTCTTCCCCCTTATCTTCCCCTTTGTTCTCTCTCTCTCTCTCTCGCTCTCGCTCTCCCCCTCTATCGTTCTCAAGCCCTCTCCGTCTGATCCTCCGCCCAGGGGCGACCAAACTGGTGGCACTGCAGACACAATAAAACGTGAAAAAAGCGATGGCCAACGTACACGCGACAGACGTGCGCAGAGTAGGTAAAAAGAGACGGAGCGGGTCTGTGTATTGAGTTACCCTTACGGACACACGGACAGAGAAATCGCACCGGTCCACGGTTTTGAGAGGTTATTCATGAAGCACCTGACGAGATTCCACGACTACAATTTTTTTTCGTCCCCTTCGGACTGCTCGAGAGGGGAACAAAGGACGACGCTGTAGGACCGCGATGAATCCTAGATTTATGAACACGGGAGGACCATTCAGTAGCCTTCGTAACCTTGTTCTGAACCGATTGGATCGATAAAGGGACCCCGCTGTACCGCGCCCTTTTTCAATTCCCCGATATCTGTTTACGTTCGCCGTCAAAGGTAGAACGCAACGACTTAATAAAATATATTTTTAATAAAAGCTTCGGTTCGAATAACCGGGTAAAATTTCCAACTCGGCGGAAAAATCGCCGGAGCGGAGAGCATTAAATTGGAAAAAATTGGAATACGCGAGTGTAGGCAGTGTAACGCGTGAAATCCGCGCAGGAAGGAAATTAGTAGAGAAAATACGATAGGGATGGGCGAGTGGACGAGGACGAAAGGGTGGGTTTTGGTCGCGGTATCGACCGGCCCGGGTATTTTGCAACGCTTTTTCGCGGATGTACTCGTTAAACCGATAAATGAATAATGAGCAGACTATACGGGGTTGAACATGGCGCGAGCCACTGGGAGCGGTTGCCGGAACGGAAGCAGGGGGGTTGGGAACAGAGGCGGGGGAGAGAGAGGAGGCAGACGCAACGAGTCGAACGCAAAACAACGAAATCGAATCACTCTCGGTGGCCGCCGGTACTTTTCATGCGTGAATTTTCCGACTGCTCGACGCGTAACTGCAGCTGCCAGTAATAGCTTTAGCAAAATCGAGAGTAATGCCTGAAAACATTTACAATACGCGCCGGCTGCCACGAATAAAAACGCGTTGATCGTTTAACGGTGATAATACGCGCACCGCGTACAACGGTAACAACCAACAACCGACAATGGTAGCGTCACCAGATAAAGGAAGAAACAACAACCAGTCGCGACGCGTCGAAATGATTGAATGAAAATTCAATATAGACGGGAGACTAGTCGTAACGATCGTAATAAACGTCCGTAAAAAGGCTACTCGAACCGGGAGAAACGACTGCCGTGCTGTACTTCCGTTCTGAAAGCGATCAAATAAATTTTGCATGTTCACTTTAAACTATGATAGGTCTTATACAGAATCTACTATGCGTTTCCTATAACAAAAATAACCAGTTTTCTAGGGAAATTTATGAATTTCGTCAACTCTTAAATCTACTCCTAAATCAGTATTATTACTATTTTACTTTTAAAATGGAGGTTTTATCGCGTTCGCGTTTCTTGGCCAAAGGTATACGCGTCAATTAGGAACGGTCTGTACTCGTTTCAACGTCTGCTTTTACTGTAACGTACGGAGAAACCGATCATCGAGCATTCCGTTGTAATGAGCGTGCGTGTGGCACGAGCATCGATGCGAGACCAGTGATTCGAGACGACAATTATCGTACAGGTATATAACAGGAAAACGTAACAGGTCGACTGCGGTCTGATGGATGATGATGATGACGGTAATTGTCGGGAATTACCCGACGTTAATTACATCGAAGCGAAATCGAGCGCGTTTACACCGCCATTTGCAGACACTTACCAGACTGACCAACGGCCCGACCACGTTAATACACGCCCGATAAATTCGATTCGAAACGTATGTACATACATACGTCCGCGCGTTTCCCCATCCGATATGCGTATATATTTTACCCTCTCGCGTCGTCGGAGCTGTTACTCAGCTAACCCCCGCGCGTCAGTCCCTTGCTAGCGAGCTATTCTCGTTGCCTGTCGTACTCACTGCCAATTCTCCGACTCCTCCTGCACTTTTCACCCCGTTTTGTTGGTCTGTTCTTTTTCCACGCGGACGGCAACACCGAACGATTAGATTCATAGCCTCGAGTGTAGCGAGCGCGAGGGCCAGAACCGCTGGCTTCCCTTTTATAAACGTGATCGGACGTGAAATTATACCACAGAAATACGATCGTGTTAACCGTTTCCCAGACATCCGATATGAAATTTTTACGATGTGCAGAAATCGCTAACTAATTACGAAAACGTTTAACTTAATCACATTTACGAGTACACGGAGTACATATCGTAAACTGATATAATCTGTTTTCTCGGAAACTTTTATGGAAGTCAAATTCTTTGGTTTGAAATCTGGTTTTCGTTTCATTTAACGCGGTGTTGCGCCTGGAAAAATTGTATTACACCGTTTCTATCCCAAATAATTCATCCTTTTAACGTTTTATATTCTGAAATGTTATCCGTTCTTGAATCATCTAAACAGTATACAGGAAGACAATTTTACAAATCTATTTTGAAATTATCTCGTTATATTCGGCACTACGTTTATGTTTTTTCCCCCCATTTTTCTCTTTTCTTTTGCACCTTCTATCCTTGTCTTGCGAGACTCACCATGAGAGGGTTTCCCTCGACGCGAAGCCCGATTTACGATTTGAAGGGTGCATCCGGCCGGAGCGAGAAGAGACGAGTTATGCTGGAACGAAGAGGGAAGAACACCGCCGGAAGCAAAGGAAATAGCGGGAGCCCGGCTGCTAAATATTCAATAAACGCGGGCATTATTCCTGGCACGTCGACGCGGAAGCTGGCTTACGGAACGAGTTCAGGTGAAGCAGCCGAGGCGAGAAAAATCGTGAGCAAGGTGAAAGAGCGAACGGGTTACGCGATAGAAAGAAAATGCGAACAGAGGAAATAACCATTTATCCTCCGGTGAGTATTCTCGATCAAGATTCCCAGAGACGTACGTGCTGAGGATAGATACAATGTCTTTCAAAAGTTTCTCCCCCTCGTATAGTTTTTATTTCATGTTTTATTGTGAATGAAATTTCATTTATAACAGCAAATAATTAACTGATCGATTCTCTGTATTTAGAAACGATCTTTCATGTCTGAATTAATATTTTCTATTCAATAGTTACCGAGATACATTCAAACAATATGAAACATGTAATGGTATTTATAAAAGTTCTTCGATGTAATTGATAGGACAGAGTGTAAGAAAAATTTTAGTTACACGTACATATTTCGAAGTATTAACTTTTGGACGGCAGTGTATCGCGTTCCGCCGCATCAGACCGTTTCTCCGGTATTTCCTTTTATACAATCGAGAAAACCTGTTTGCCTGTATACCACCTGTACAGCACAGAAACCGCGCAAGAACCGTGTACGAGTTCCGAACGTAAAGAAGTGTTTCCTGTTAAAAGATCGACAACGAAGTTCGCGGTCTCTCGGCTGTTTCGATAAATTTTCATGATCGGTGCCTCATAAACGAATCTTCTCCGTAAAAACAGACGAAGACGTGTACGGTAATTGACGACGTTTAATGCCCGGAATGCCATAAAAGCGAGCGCGAAATGAAATACGACGGTTTCTCCTGGCGTACCAACAACCGCTTTTGGTCCGCTAACAAATTATACCGGCGCGACGAGCGACGCTGTTTTTCTCTCTTCTTATTCTTGAAAAAGGGTAGGAACGGTTACAGAGGGCGGAGAGGAATAGGACTGCTTGAAAGGAGAGAAAAATCGGGATATTTACAATGGCGGTCACGATCGAGCGACGAGAAAACGGGAAATTCAAATCGGCCGATTGTCGCGATGAATATGGATGGCTGGGGGGTCGGCGCAAGAAAAACACGGCGAGGAGGATCTTTGTGATGCAAATTCCGCGACGGTACTTGCCTTTATTAATATCGAAAATGTGTTTTCGACGGGAAGCACCGCCGTCGCTCTCCACCGTAAAAAGGAGAGTCCATTACACTTTTTCTCCTCTCCTCGATTAATTCCCGATATTAAACGAGCCACTTCCGATTCTATTTCTGCCTGTTTACCCGGTAAACAGATTGCTAAGGAACCATTAACAAACCATTAAGCGAACGCAAAATTTGGTTTCAAGTGCGAAGAGAAACATTCAGATTTCTATACTCGTGTACTCGTGTATTAATTCTCTATGAAATACTTGAAATCATTTCGGATTCTGTTGGTATTATAATATATGATACAGTACACTAGAATACACATATGTACTTTGTGCCACTTCCACAAACGAAACGAGTATTTCGTTTAATTTTAATATACGTGGTGTAGGTTCATTTCATCCTCTGTATACTATTCAATTATTCCACTACTTCGAATTAAAAAGCAGTATTGATATGAATTATTCTTAAACGTTGACCTTTCGACTTCGTACATAACATGAATATAGCTATTAAATATTCCTGACATTGTGAATCTTAAGCGTACTTTAAACATAGTTCAAAACGAAATCAAACAAAATTAAATTCACAACAGGAATTAGAGAAGGAATGAAATCCACCTTTGAATAAGGTTAGCGACAAACTCTATGCAAGATTAAACACGTTTTATCCAATTAAAATACAAGAATTTAATCCTCATTTAATCCTTTAAATCAATTTTGAAAAATCCATTTACACTAATATACTTTGTCGCTTCTAATGACACGTCCGCCCACGCACGAAACCAAACAAGCACCCTCGGGGGCGCGGAAATACGTTCAATAATTCGTAATAAAGTCGGTATGCCTCCCGGTTTTTTTCCCAGACCCGAAGTCGCTGAGAAGAAGTCGTCCCCCGCGCGATTTGCATGTTATTACCTTGCTTACATATTTATTCAATAGCCAGAGGGTTCCCAGGGAATTCATATCTCTTCATCCCTCTCTGCCTCTCTCTCGCTTTATTACTCAGCTTCTTTTAATTTCAGATTAAGGGTCACGCGTGCGAAACTGAACGATTACTAAGTCGCCGCACGGACATTAGCTCGCTCCAATCCGCGCGCGCGCTTACGCGTCATGAATGAAAACATACATTTCAGCCGGAACACGTCGAACTATCGCGTGTTAGGTCAATGAAGTTATTACTACATAATAAATATACCTGAGCTACCGGTACACGTGCAACTACGACACGCTCACACTAATCACATAAACACGTATACATATGCGATTTCTCATATAATATCGTGCAAAAGTTCAAAGCTATTTACTAGAAAAAGAGGCTTTATTACTTATATATCAGCATTTGAAAGAATTTTTCGTCTTCATTTAGTGAAAAAAAGTCGTAAAATTATTTACTTTTTAATTATGCAAACATTGATTAATGGAAAATTTTCTGGTTGGCTCAGAATTTTAAGTAATACATAATTAAGGAGGTTCATCTGGTACGTAGCAAGTCAAATGCAAGTCATAGAAAAGGGGAGTTTGATTTGACTAGCATACATGTTAATAACGGAGGTTATCTACTCTAAAGATGCAGATTTCGTTTGTTGTGTTTATATACTTCTCGATTCATAGTCACCCAATCTACCTAAATTTGCAATTAAAATATTCGTTAAATGTTTCTCTTTAATATGACATAAGTTTCATTCAAAACTGTCTGTCAATACCTAATAAATTAGCGATAGATGTCTGGGAAATCACTCTTTTCCATATGACTACATATAAAATTGTAAAAATATTTATATTAATATCTCATCATTAAGGTATCCAAATGACTTAAAAAGTTTTTTCAGGTATCCTGGTATACTGTTATGGACTATCAAATTTTTTTTGGAGATCTATCTGTTAATTCCTTAACCGGATGAACCTCCTTAATATACAATATTAATGTCTCATTTTTTAAATATGATATAACTATGCAAAAATTACTGCTGGACTCAACAATGTTTGCAAAATTTGAATACAATGTACATTATATGTATATCATATGTATACTATGTATACATGTATATATGTGTATATTGTATATTGGCTCATAAGAATTTGAAAAGTTTGTATACATCCGATGAATTCTTGAACGACTAGTAAAATGTATATGTATACAATTACGAGCGCGGTAACAGCTGTTTAAAGATTTTGCACGGTACTGTACACGCGATTCACGGCTACTATCGATGACGTTCATTTGAAATTCAAATTCATAAAGACTTACCTGTTTATGCATTTCCACGTTCAGTCCGTAGGACATCTCGTAGTACTGGAAGAATGAAAAAAAGACACGATATATTAGACATGAGAGATATAAAGTGGCGAAAGGGGCGATGGATGCTAAGTATTAGAGAGAAGCGTGCTGGTACAAGCATTAACGCGATGCTTGTGTAGCGATATAATACGCCGGCGGCGAACATAAAAGCCCGTGTTCTTCTCTCTTATTTACTCTTTCGTGCGCATTAAGCACGCGGGAGACGTGAGTAACGTGCATCCGCGAAAACTGCTTGGAAACGATGATTCGCGCAATCAAATAGCAAAATGAATATTGGCGTACGTGCGTAATGTTATTCAAGCGCGAACCAGATGTCTCACGTGTTTTATTAACTACTTCTGTTTCCTTTAACCCTTCGAGTCGCCAAATTCTTTTTCACGAAATACAAGTACAACGTATATAGATTAACATCCAAAATGATGGGAGAAGTAATTTGAATAAGGTGTGACCACAGGCTCGTAAGGTTAAACCGACCACTTTCATATTTCATCATTTAATGATATCATGAAACTGTTATTTTACACACGAAAATATACACGAAAATCTGTCAGAAATTTTTAATATTAATATAAATCTGTTAATATAAATCTAACGTCAAAACGAACTTTATAAAAAATATTGTCTTAATAAAGAAATACATTATGGTTTCCAAAGTGTCACATCGGCTGACTTGCAAATAATCCGCGCGTAACGTGTTATACTTTTTGGAATGCACCGTGACTAAAGAATTAATTGCTTCCGACAGCAGTGATTTACATGCTGCCGCTTATATATATATACGTATATGTATGTATTGAAAGAGTACAGAAAGTCTCTGTCGGAGACGATTGAAATAAAACGAATTTGTGGCAAGAGTCGGGGTATAAATTATTCGCCGACAATCTCGAACCGAAGGATAAGCCTCCAGCCGGCAGAAGTAGCAGAGTCAAGCATACTCACAGCCTGCAGGTTATTAAGTGCAACACGCGAATCAATTGCGACAACATAATTATTGATCAACATGATAACTGAAATATTAGCTCGTTTTCTATAGTTACTTTGTACTTAAAATGTTGGAATGCAATTATCATTAACGTCGATACAACGAAGATAGCATTGAAAGATTTTAAGATTAACATAATCATTTGATGATTTAGCAAGATGTGGAGATAATTCGTAAATTGTTTAAATGAAATATCAAGGGATACGGTGGTAACCCGTAGACAAGTTTAAGTATAAGCTTGTTTATTTATTTATTTATTTATTTGTTTATTTACGGGCTATAAATAAAAACCCTTTATAATATATTAAGGTATATATATACAGGCAGTACATTTGAACAGACAAGAATAATGGTCGATTTGAAGTAAGATACAAACGTAAGAGAAGCAGAGAAAAGAAAAAAAAAATAGAAAAACTATAGAAATAAAACAAAGTTACGCAACTTAGATCGTAGTTTTTGCTAGTTAGATGAAAAATGATCTCGAAGCTTTTGTCTAATGGTATGGCTGGAATCATTGAAAATATCAAATAGGTGACTAAGTTTGTTTGCCTTAGATGAGCATCTCGCAATGACATTAGTGTGCCCGAACCTAGATTTAAATTTATCCAGATAGAATGTGCTAGTAGGCCTAAGTGTGCGTGTAGGAGCGTAGAGCTTAATTTGTTCCAAAAGCATGGGACAATCAATTTTGTGGTTGATGAGATTATTAAGAAATATTATTTCGGCGATTGTCCTTCTACTCTCAAGTGTGATAATGTTAAATTTTCCCATGACATGGCTATAATCATGATGTAAATATAAGAGGTGTGTTCTTGCGCATCCTTCCAGATCAGCCAATAAAAAGCACTTCCAAATAGCCGCCATATTAAGTTCTGAACCAGATTTACGCAGGATATTTGAATATTGNTACGAAGTTAAAGCGGATTGAATTACAAATAATACTTACAATTTATTATTCGATTCATTGTAGGACAAAGAATGTTGGATGCAGTATTAAAAGATAAAAAGGACGAAATAAAAGACGAAGGGGAAAGAAGACAGGATCGTAGAAGGTTAAACCAAGCAGAAGGATTCTCAAGGGCTAATCGAATTATCGAGTTACCTAAACCGAGATGCTGCTCGAATTCGTAATAACGTCTAAAAGAACCCTTTGTCGATGATCTTTAGGGCTCCGAGTACATGGTTCCCGTGAGCAGCCGAGAGAGATTACATCGATCGAACGGGATTACGAAAAGCGGCCCAAATTGAGCTATAATGCGAGATCCTGCCGGTCAAGAAGGATAAACGTGTGTAGAAAATGAGAAAAACGATCGCGGACGAATAGTCTCTGACCTACCAACCCTCCACACGACAATGTCTGTGTGCGTAAGAAGGTACACGCGTGTCCTGTGCGTGAACCATGAACGGTACGGGTATGCGACGTCCAAGACCGGTTTCTCGTAACATCGTTTCTACATCGTGTGTACAAGATCCCGGGCCGGATATCCTTTAACTGATTCATCCATCGAATCGACGGTTCTCAACTTCCCTCTGCGAAGTTGCTCGATAGAGAATGAGAAACGAAACAATAGGAATCTACACTTTATTAATTGGAATGGAAGTAAAGAGTATTTATTCTAGTTTCTCAAATGTAA
>SMSR01013994.1:0-12524 GCA_019453355.1 Ceratina japonica
AATGCAAATTTATCATAAATTTAATGAATTTTCAAGAAAATTTAATGAAATTTGAGAAAATTTATTGAATTTTGAAGGAAAATTTAATGTACTTCATGAAAATTAGTATTCCGCAATGAATATTCAATAAAATTGGATTATAGTAGATTTAATAAAAAAATACATGAATATTGGCATATGTAATCAAATCTTCATGTATTAATATATTATTCTGTTATATTCATGTATGTAATAATTAATTGTGTTCCGCAATGAATATTCAATAAAATTTGTCATTAAATTTAATAAAAAACTACATGAATATTGTCATATGTAATCAAATCTTCATGTATTTCTTTATTAAATTTAATGAAACCTTTTTAACAGTGTAAAATCTACTCATACGCCAAATTTTAGATTTTTCTAACCGTTAAATCGATTTGCTTGTGAACCTCCTTAAGTTTGGACTAGATACCACAACGCGTTTGACTGGTTTAAGAGTAGCCTTGTCGCTCAACCTATCTAACAATCTTTTCTCCAAAATTGATGGCTGAATTACATACTAACGCTAGCGCGAACGATTTCGGTGCTATTCTGATGGAGAAGCAAAACGGCGGAAACTACGTCAGCGGCCGCACGACCCCCTACGTAGTCTAACAATAAGCGCTATACTGTTTCGAATTGAAATGCCTCGCAGTACACTGTTAAAAACATCATTTTTAAGGCACATCTTCATAAAAAATAATACATTAAATTTAAGTTTCTCGTACATTAAACACATATTAATGCAAATTTACTATAAATTTAGTGAATTTTGCAGAAAATTTAATGAACTTTGAGAAAATTTATTGAGTTTTAAAGAAAATTTACTGTAGCGTTCATGAAAATTAGTATTACGCAATGAATATTCAATAAGTCATTAAATTTAATAAAAAAAATACATGAATATTGTATCTCATGTATTTCTTCATGAATCCAATGAAATATTTTTAACAGTGTACGTTCTAACGCGAGCTCGAACGATTTCGATGCTATTCTGTTGCAGAAGCAAAGCGGCGGCACGACTCCCTACGTAGTCTAACAATAAGCGTTATACTGTTTCAAATTAAAATATCTCGCAGTACACTGTTAAAAATATCATTTTTAAGGCACATCTTCATAAAAAATAATACACTAAATTTAAGTTCCTCGTACATTAAACAAGTATTAATGCAAATTTACCATAAATTTAATGAATTTTCAAGAAAATTTAATGAACTTTGAAAAGGTTTATTGAATTTTGTAGAAAATTTAATGTAGCGTTGATGAAAATTTGTATTCCGCAATGAATATTCAATAAAATTTGTCATTAAACTTAATAATAAAATACATGAATATTGCTTCATGCATTTCTTCATAAATCCAATGAAAAATTTTTAACAGTGCACGTTGTAACGCGAGCTCGAACGATTTCGGTGCTATTCTGTTGCAGAATAAGCAAAGCGGCGGCAAACTACGTCAGCGGCCACACGACCCCCTATGTAGTCTAACAATGAGCGTTATACTGTTTCGAATTGAAATGTCTCGCAGTACACTGTTAAAAATATCATTTTTAAGGCACATCTTCATAAAAAATAATATATTAAATTTAAGTTTCTCGTGCATTAAACACATATTAATGCAAATGTACCATGAATTTAATGAATTTTCAAGAAAATTTAATGAACTTTGAAAAGATTTATTGAATTTTGAAGAAAATTTAATGTAGCGTTCATGAAAATTAGTATTCCGCAATGAATATTCAATAAGTCATTAAATTTAATAAAAAAAATACATGAATATTGTATCTCATGTATTTCTTCATGAATCCAATGAAAAACTTTTAACAGTGCACGTTCTAACGCGAGCTCGAACGATTTCGGTGCTATTCTGTTGCAGAAGCAAAGCGGCGGAAACTACGTCAGCGGCCGCACGACCCCCCACGGCCCTACGGAGTCTGTGGCCGGTATTCATAGTCGCCTTAAGCATTTGCTATCACTGTCTATCCCATATTTCCCGTCCTTATCTCATACAGGAAACACGGACTTAACCAAATGCTTAAGGCGACCTTAAAAATAAGTAACGACTATGAATACCGGCCTGTAAGTGTTACAGTTTCATATTGGAATGTCTCGCGGTCGTATATGCGATCAAATGTTTTATATATTTATTCTTCTGGGATGCACTTTGAGATATTGACTGATTGCGACAGCTTCCGATTAACGCTATCGAAATAAATCGAATGTTGAAATGAACCTTTAGATATCGTGTTCTTGCAAATGTATGAGTTTGAAATCGAACACCGGCCAGGAAGTCGAATGAAATATTATACACTGACTCGTTGAGTTAATATCACAGCGTGAAGTACTGGAGGCTAAGATTCTCGACCAAATCCTGGCGATAAAGCAAGGTCAGCCTAGCGAAAAAATTTCTATGAAAAACTATGACATTTGGAAACTATTGCATAGATTGTCATAAAAAAGCATTCAGGTTTTCTTCCTTCACATAAACTACTAATTTCTACGATCTTTTACTACTCTATGTATTACTTTTTACGTCAACAACTACGATATTCTATGCAGAACATGAATGTGGACATTTTTACGCTTTTCTACTACTTTCAACGACATTCTATGCAAATATATGCATAAAATTTAAGGATTTCTACGCTTTTCTACTACTTTCAACGACATTCTATGCAAATATATGCATAATATTTAAGGATTTCTACGCTTTTCTACTACTATTTCTATACTTTTCTACTACTTTCTCCGCTTTTCTATTAAAGTAAAATTATTCTGCATATAATGGTGTCTATATATCTATTTATGGGAAATAAATTGGAATACTTGTTTACTTGACCGCAATTTTTTTCTTCTTATCCTCTTCCACAAAACCAAGAGTTAATTTCATAGTGATACACGAAAGAAATATTAAGTTTTGCATAGAAATTTATTATGACTTGAAAAACATTCCTCCTGTTCCCTGTACACCGAAATATACGAATGCGTTACATTAAATTTTCTTTAAAATTCAATAAATTTCCTCAAAGTTCATTAAATTTATTTGAAAATTCATTAATTTTATGGTAAATTTGCATTAATACGTGTTTAATGTACGAAAAACTTAAATTTAATGTATTATTATTCATGAAAAGTGCACTAAGTTTAATGATACTTCAGTGTAGGAATCTATAGACGCGTTATTATCGAGAAACATGAGATGCCGCAGGCATAAAAGCTTTGTGAACGCTTTGAACTCCTTTGAAACGAGAACCGCTTTCGGCTGCCGCAGGCATAAAAGCTTCGTGGACGCTTTGAATCTCCTTTGAAACGAGAACCGATTTCGGATTTTCGCGTTTTCCAATCCGCTAGGTAGCGTCCGGATTTTCAAACCACTAGGGAACGTCCGGATTTGGAAACCGTTAGGAACATTTCTGGTTTCGATCTGTCAGAACGCGAAAATTGACATCACCGGCAACGTTGGAAGTAAAGCCCCTTCGCTATCGCTCGGTTATCTTTGAAAAGGCTGGGCGCGTCTCTAATGACGCCAAAATGTGCACGTGTGCGCGCTGATTGTCTGCCCGGCGAATTTCCAAGGTTTCCTCGAAGCTGGCAAATTCCGAGGCTCCGGAAATCTGTTGGAACCCCGACGTCCCATTATACTTCTTTTTCCTTTGTCCCACAATTTTCGCATCACGGTCACAGAATGCAGAAGAGCAAACGTAGTACAATGTAAAATGTTTTTTAAGTCATAGATTGCAATAACAATGAAGAAATACAATATTAATTATGCAAAATAGAATTTTTATTTATAATTTGTTACATATTACAGGGAAAATAATAGAAAAAATCTGACGTGTCTGTATCTGAGAATCTTTTCCGATCTTTTGTTGTAAAATGTAGACGTTGTTGTACACTGAGAAAATCGAAGCCACAGAATTCTAGCCATATTTATTGTATATTTAAGTAAAAATTACTATATTTGAATAAATAAATAATCTTGATTAGTCACAGATTGCAATAACAATGAAGAAATAGAATATTAATTATGCAAAATAGAATTTTTATTTATTATTTGTTACATATTACAGGGAAAATAATAGAAAAAATCTGACGTGTCTGTATCTGAGAATCTTTTCCGATCTTTTGTTGTAAAATGTAGACGTCGTTGTACACTGAGAAAATCGAAGCCACAGAATTCTAGCAATATTTATTGTATATTTAAGTAAAAATTACTATATTTGAATAAATAAATAATCTTGATTAGTCACAGATTGCAATAACAATGAAGAAATAGAATATTAATTATGCAAAATAGAATTTTTATTTATTATTTGTTACATATTACAGGGAAAATAATAGAAAAAATCTGACGTGTCTGTATCTGAGAATCTTTTCCGATCTTTTGTTGTAAAATGTAGACGTCGTTGTACACTGAGAAAATCGAAGCCACAGAATTCTAGCAATATTTATTGTATATTTAAGTAAAAATTACTATATTTGAATAAATAAATAATCTTGATTAGTCACAGATTGCAATAACAATGAAGAAATAGAATATTAATTATGCAAAATAGAATTTTTATTTATTATTTGTTACATATTACAGGGAAAATAATAGAAAAAATCTGACGTGTCTGTATCTGAGAATCTTTTCCGATCTTTTGTTGTAAAATGTAGACGTCGTTGTACACTGAGAAAATCGAAGCCACAGAATTCTAGCAATATTTATTGTATATTTAAGTAAAAATTACTATATTTGAATAAATAAATAATCTTGATTAGTCACAGATTGCAATAACAATGAAGAAATAGAATATTAATTATGCAAAATAGAATTTTTATTTATTATTTGTTACATATTACAGGGAAAATAATAGAAAAAATCTGACGTGTCTGTATCTGAGAATCTTTTCCGATCTTTTGTTGTAAAATGTAGACGTCGTTGTACACTGAGAAAATCGAAGCCACAGAATTCTAGCAATATTTATTGTATATTTAAGTAAAAATTACTATATTTGAATAAATAAATAATCTTGATTAGTCACAGATTGCAATAACAATGAAGAAATAGAATATTAATTATGCAAAATAGAATTTTTATTTATTATTTGTTACATATTACAGGGAAAATAATAGAAAAAATCTGACGTGTCTGTATCTGAGAATCTTTTCCGATCTTTTGTTGTAAAATGTAGACGTCGTTGTACACTGAGAAAATCGAAGCCACAGAATTCTAGCAATATTTATTGTATATTTAAGTAAAAATTACTATATTTGAATAAATAAATAATCTTGATTAGTCACAGATTGCAATAACAATGAAGAAATAGAATATTAATTATGCAAAATAGAATTTTTATTTATTATTTGTTACATATTACAGGGAAAATAATAGAAAAAATCTGACGTGTCTGTATCTGAGAATCTTTTCCGATCTTTTGTTGTAAAATGTAGACGTCGTTGTACACTGAGAAAATCGAAGCCACAGAATTCTAGCAATATTTATTGTATATTTAAGTAAAAATTACTATATTTGAATAAATAAATAATCTTGATTAGTCACAGATTGCAATAACAATGAAGAAATAGAATATTAATTATGCAAAATAGAATTTTTATTTATTATTTGTTACATATTACAGGGAAAATAATAGAAAAAATCTGACGTGTCTGTATCTGAGAATCTTTTCCGATCTTTTGTTGTAAAATGTAGACGTCGTTGTACACTGAGAAAATCGAAGCCACAGAATTCTAGCAATATTTATTGTATATTTAAGTAAAAATTACTATATTTGAATAAATAAATAATCTTGATTAGTCACAGATTGCAATAACAATGAAGAAATAGAATATTAATTATGCAAAATAGAATTTTTATTTATTATTTGTTACATATTACAGGGAAAATAATAGAAAAAATCTGACGTGTCTGTATCTGAGAATCTTTTCCGATCTTTTGTTGTAAAATGTAGACGTCGTTGTACACTGAGAAAATCGAAGCCACAGAATTCTAGCAATATTTATTGTATATTTAAGTAAAAATTACTATATTTGAATAAATAAATAATCTTGATTAGTCACAGATTGCAATAACAATGAAGAAATAGAATATTAATTATGCAAAATAGAATTTTTATTTATTATTTGTTACATATTACAGGGAAAATAATAGAAAAAATCTGACGTGTCTGTATCTGAGAATCTTTTCCGATCTTTTGTTGTAAAATGTAGACGTCGTTGTACACTGAGAAAATCGAAGCCACAGAATTCTAGCAATATTTATTGTATATTTAAGTAAAAATTACTATATTTGAATAAATAAATAATCTTGATTAGTCACAGATTGCAATAACAATGAAGAAATAGAATATTAATTATGCAAAATAGAATTTTTATTTATTATTTGTTACATATTACAGGGAAAATAATAGAAAAAATCTGACGTGTCTGTATCTGAGAATCTTTTCCGATCTTTTGTTGTAAAATGTAGACGTCGTTGTACACTGAGAAAATCGAAGCCACAGAATTCTAGCAATATTTATTGTATATTTAAGTAAAAATTACTATATTTGAATAAATAAATAATCTTGATTAGTCACAGATTGCAATAACAATGAAGAAATAGAATATTAATTATGCAAAATAGAATTTTTATTTATTATTTGTTACATATTACAGGGAAAATAATAGAAAAAATCTGACGTGTCTGTATCTGAGAATCTTTTCCGATCTTTTGTTGTAAAATGTAGACGTCGTTGTACACTGAGAAAATCGAAGCCACAGAATTCTAGCAATATTTATTGTATATTTAAGTAAAAATTACTATATTTGAATAAATAAATAATCTTGATTAGTCACAGATTGCAATAACAATGAAGAAATAGAATATTAATTATGCAAAATAGAATTTTTATTTATTATTTGTTACATATTACAGGGAAAATAATAGAAAAAATCTGACGTGTCTGTATCTGAGAATCTTTTCCGATCTTTTGTTGTAAAATGTAGACGTCGTTGTACACTGAGAAAATCGAAGCCACAGAATTCTAGCAATATTTATTGTATATTTAAGTAAAAATTACTATATTTGAATAAATAAATAATCTTGATTAGTCACAGATTGCAATAACAATGAAGAAATAGAATATTAATTATGCAAAATAGAATTTTTATTTATTATTTGTTACATATTACAGGGAAAATAATAGAAAAAATCTGACGTGTCTGTATCTGAGAATCTTTTCCGATCTTTTGTTGTAAAATGTAGACGTCGTTGTACACTGAGAAAATCGAAGCCACAGAATTCTAGCAATATTTATTGTATATTTAAGTAAAAATTACTATATTTGAATAAATAAATAATCTTGATTAGTCACAGATTGCAATAACAATGAAGAAATAGAATATTAATTATGCAAAATAGAATTTTTATTTATTATTTGTTACATATTACAGGGAAAATAATAGAAAAAATCTGACGTGTCTGTATCTGAGAATCTTTTCCGATCTTTTGTTGTAAAATGTAGACGTCGTTGTACACTGAGAAAATCGAAGCCACAGAATTCTAGCAATATTTATTGTATATTTAAGTAAAAATTACTATATTTGAATAAATAAATAATCTTGATTAGTCACAGATTGCAATAACAATGAAGAAATAGAATATTAATTATGCAAAATAGAATTTTTATTTATTATTTGTTACATATTACAGGGAAAATAATAGAAAAAATCTGACGTGTCTGTATCTGAGAATCTTTTCCGATCTTTTGTTGTAAAATGTAGACGTCGTTGTACACTGAGAAAATCGAAGCCACAGAATTCTAGCAATATTTATTGTATATTTAAGTAAAAATTACTATATTTGAATAAATAAATAATCTTGATTAGTCACAGATTGCAATAACAATGAAGAAATAGAATATTAATTATGCAAAATAGAATTTTTATTTATTATTTGTTACATATTACAGGGAAAATAATAGAAAAAATCTGACGTGTCTGTATCTGAGAATCTTTTCCGATCTTTTGTTGTAAAATGTAGACGTCGTTGTACACTGAGAAAATCGAAGCCACAGAATTCTAGCAATATTTATTGTATATTTAAGTAAAAATTACTATATTTGAATAAATAAATAATCTTGATTAGTCACAGATTGCAATAACAATGAAGAAATAGAATATTAATTATGCAAAATAGAATTTTTATTTATTATTTGTTACATATTACAGGGAAAATAATAGAAAAAATCTGACGTGTCTGTATCTGAGAATCTTTTCCGATCTTTTGTTGTAAAATGTAGACGTCGTTGTACACTGAGAAAATCGAAGCCACAGAATTCTAGCAATATTTATTGTATATTTAAGTAAAAATTACTATATTTGAATAAATAAATAATCTTGATTAGTCACAGATTGCAATAACAATGAAGAAATAGAATATTAATTATGCAAAATAGAATTTTTATTTATTATTTGTTACATATTACAGGGAAAATAATAGAAAAAATCTGACGTGTCTGTATCTGAGAATCTTTTCCGATCTTTTGTTGTAAAATGTAGACGTCGTTGTACACTGAGAAAATCGAAGCCACAGAATTCTAGCAATATTTATTGTATATTTAAGTAAAAATTACTATATTTGAATAAATAAATAATCTTGATTAGTCACAGATTGCAATAACAATGAAGAAATAGAATATTAATTATGCAAAATAGAATTTTTATTTATTATTTGTTACATATTACAGGGAAAATAATAGAAAAAATCTGACGTGTCTGTATCTGAGAATCTTTTCCGATCTTTTGTTGTAAAATGTAGACGTCGTTGTACACTGAGAAAATCGAAGCCACAGAATTCTAGCAATATTTATTGTATATTTAAGTAAAAATTACTATATTTGAATAAATAAATAATCTTGATTAGTCACAGATTGCAATAACAATGAAGAAATAGAATATTAATTATGCAAAATAGAATTTTTATTTATTATTTGTTACATATTACAGGGAAAATAATAGAAAAAATCTGACGTGTCTGTATCTGAGAATCTTTTCCGATCTTTTGTTGTAAAATGTAGACGTCGTTGTACACTGAGAAAATCGAAGCCACAGAATTCTAGCAATATTTATTGTATATTTAAGTAAAAATTACTATATTTGAATAAATAAATAATCTTGATTAGTCACAGATTGCAATAACAATGAAGAAATAGAATATTAATTATGCAAAATAGAATTTTTATTTATTATTTGTTACATATTACAGGGAAAATAATAGAAAAAATCTGACGTGTCTGTATCTGAGAATCTTTTCCGATCTTTTGTTGTAAAATGTAGACGTCGTTGTACACTGAGAAAATCGAAGCCACAGAATTCTAGCAATATTTATTGTATATTTAAGTAAAAATTACTATATTTGAATAAATAAATAATCTTGATTAGTNATCGGTCCGAATCCTATCGCAAAGTAAACACAAAATTTCTATAGGGAACGGGAACAAGGGACTCGGAAAGACACGTGTTTCAGGTCGAACTAAATTCGTTTTCGCCTCAACTCGACAAAAATTAAACCCAGTCTTCATAATAAATTTTAGTTTTTTCATTATAACGTATAAAACATGCTTTTATGTGCATCTGTTGCGTGCGGAAAATATAGAATTAACCACTTCGTAAATCTATATACGTTATTTCACGCGATTGTGTGAAATAATGTTACATTTGCGTGAAATAATGTAAATAGGAATCTTACTAGCGGCGCCATCTATAACGCAACAGATGCGTATAAAAATATATCCTATACGTACTCTTAAATAAAATAGTAAAAAAGTAATAAGCAAATAAAGGCGCCGAAACGCCGTTACCTAATTGTATTATTAGTATAAATTCCAATAACGAAAAAGACACGAAGACGGGCGTATCGCAAATTCGGGTTCAAACAACTTCCTTTTGAGGATTTTGCATTGGATCGCCCCGTTGTCCTCCGCCCGTTCGCGTACAGTCCCGTCAATAACTTCGTTTTCCTTTAAGGAACTAGTGCTACTCCTTAAAGGAAAAGGAAGTTATTAACGGGACTGTACGCGAACGGGCGGAGAACAACGGGGCGACCCAATGCAAATGAGAAAGTAAGCCATTTGAATTAGATAAGTCCGAACGGCAGGCCTGAAAGACGAAGTTTTCCGAAGTTCGACACTTTTCCCGATCCGCGTTCGCACCTAACCTATATATAAACTAACGTCGACGCAGCGTTGAATCTTGGACCTAGAACCAAAGGACCGAGGAAAGATCTCTCGTCGGTGACCAAAGCTCGAAGCTAGAGCTTCTCTCTCATTTTTCCTTTCGGCATTTCGCTCCCCCCTACTATTTCTCTCTCGCACGCTGCATATTACCGTTCCCACTTCTCAAAAGTGAAGGTATTTTATTGCCACGAGAGTTGAATACTGGGCATGGTTTAATCTTTGATCGGTCTGCCTCCTCTGATCCCCCTCCCGTTTACCATTTCCCAATGCAGTCCCATTCGTATCGCTGTCTCTCTCTCTCTTTCTCTCTTTTATTCTCGTGGACGCCTGCTGAGTTCTTCGGAGAACAACCTGTGCAAAGGCCAGTTTCCATCGTTGTGTGCATCTCTCTCTTTCTGTCTAAAGGTAGGTTTTCCTAGGAGCGTCAGACGCGCGCGACTAGCGTCAGCGTTCACATTCAACTCTCGTTTTCGTGCGATTAAGTCAACGATCATGCTTATATTTTATACAAACGTTTTTTATATTGTGACATCACACGAAAAACACGCATTCAATTAGTCAAATCGTCGTTAATCGCACGAAAACGAGAGTTGAATGTGAACGCTGACGCTAGACGCGCGCGTCTGACGCTTCAGGGAAAACCTACCTTTATGCTGTCGATTTCGTCGCCGCTACTCGGTTCTATGTAGTCGGTTACTCCCACTACCTTCAAGCTGCGCGAAATAAGTTATTCTCTCATATAGTATATACATATAATTATTTAAATACAAATTTTTATTGCAGTCATGAAACTGTTGTAAAAATCTTCTTAAATATCGAATGGAAAAGAAATATCGTAGAGTGCTGACAGGTCGGAGCAAATCAAGCGTTTCACAGTTACCTTTCCGTACTTTATGAAGGTCACCGAAGGCCGATGTCCAAATGTTCACAGAGACATCGACCGCAGAGGTATAAATCTTCAGGACTCGAAAGATGAGACATAAAAATGACTTTTTGACAAATTTCAGGGACCGCCTGAAAGTAAATGACGGAGGGTCTGAAACGTATCATTATTCTTCAATTTACCGACTCTTGACAAAATGTTAGAAACCCTTCGAAGATGAAGTAAAGATGTAAACATAAATCACAAGTATTGTTAACTTATGTGTCATCGATTAGTCATGCAATGAAAGGTTTGCAGCCAGTTTACTTCTGTTTTCCAGGGAAAAACGATGTTATACAGGGTGTTCCACGCAACTGGGACAGGCTCTTAAACGGTTAGGAATAAATAGATGGAAATGTTATAAGGGAAAATAAAATTGTATTAGATGCTGCATAATATGTAACTAATTTTACGCACTTTTACGCATTTGTATATTAGAAAAATGCAGCTGCACTTTTTAAAAAAATGGAAATCTATAATATTTCTGACTGTATCAGTCGATGCAGTTTCATTTATGCGCTAAATTTATTCGTTTGGAAGTTATCGAAGCTTTAAGTTCTCTGAATAATTTCGATCCCTCGGCAATTTTTCCGGAGTATTAGGTTACAACAAGTGTTAAAACGGTCCTTCATTGCATTCCACTTTTCTTGAAAATAAATAAACTATATTATACTAAGTATTTGAATTTTAACGTCCAATGATAGAATTTTTAATAGTGTCCCGTTTCTAATTATTTTTCTAAACTTTCTTTACTAATCGTTGTTGTAGATTAACACTTGATAAGGGCTTACAAATGAGCCAAAACGTTGTACTTTACAAATATCTTATGGAAATAAACTGACTCTTGTTGAGGCATTCGTCCAAGAATAACAGGTCGTTTTGAGTATTATTAAAAATATATTATACTAATATTATTATAGTACTATATTATACTAATATTATTATAGTACTATATTATACTAATAAATTGGCTGTTATATAGTATCGGGATCATAAACGCCATTCACAATTTTAGCCGCTTGGCTTGCATTTTCGTCTTTATCAAAGAAAAACTTAAACTCTACCGAATTTTCTCTTTATCGACTTTCATTTTTAACACCCTGTAACTCACAACTGAATGAACCAAACAAAAAACAGTAAAAGAATATTTTTAGTGCGAAATGTCACCTTTCTAACGAGCATAAATCTGAAATTTGATCGATACTTTACGAGATATCGATCATTACAACCATGTAAAATAATGGATTTCTTTTTCCCCAACCTAATATTTATCAAAAATAATCACAATTCTAAATCTGTTACTTGATCCTCGGTCAATAATTGAGATAGTTTTCTAACAAGAACTTGAAATTCGTAAATGCA